>CAEFZY010025664.1:0-41161 GCA_903066815.1 Brachyrhaphis roseni | reverse complement strand
ATGGATGGATGGATGGATGGACGGATGGATGGATGGACGGATGGATGGATGGATGGACGGATGGATGGATGGATGGATGGATATTATATTATGACATGATGCCAATTGTTAAAAGTTTTAACAAATGGCATCTTAGTTCTCCAGTCTGATGTCACAGGAAACTTTTTATAGAAGTCATAGTGATCATCACCCAGTGAGAAAACTATGTATTGTTACTTAATCGTCATTTTCTTGCTGTGGACACATAAGATAAAAAGAGATAATAAGGCACTTTATGGAATTATGGAAAGTGGGTTTCTGAAAATTTGTCTGCCAGCAAAAGGTATGAATTAAAATCAACAATGCCCAGTGACAAAAATGTGTTTCATATCTCTTTGCATTGATTCCTACTGTAGAAGGAGCACAGATAAGCACATTAAAATGATGGGTATATTATTCAAGTAAGACCAGTCTGTTTGATATGTAATATTTTAATGAGTCTGTTGTAGTACATTTGCATTTAGCTTTTAACAACAAAAAGGAAATTACGTGATACAATATTTGAGTTTCTTAGCAAAATAACTTAAACAACATCTACATGTTAAGAAATCTAAACAGAATAAAACACAAGCTCTGAACTTGCAAGCTGTTGTTGAGGCACAAAAACATACCTGTTTTAATCAATAAGGCCTCCTCATTTCAAACAAACTGCCAGTGAAAGTCCATAAGTAGCAGCTCAAACGGTTATAAATAAGCTTGTTTCCCTCACCTTTGCTCAAAGCCAGATGGCCTATAGCCCAATTACACTCTTGAGGGTCACTTTTAGTGTCTGAAGGCAGTGCTTAATCAGACTTTACAACGTGTATCATTATAGCTTGCTATAAAAGCTGGCAGCCAGGATGAGACAGTGAAAGCAAGAAGAATCCACACACGCTGATTAGCTAGTCTAATAACTTTAGAAACTAAATTATCACCTCATGCCTGAAATACATTATGCTTATATCCTATAACACCACCATTTGATGAAATTAACTTTTTACATCTCTACGAAAGTGTCATTTTCTGACGTTCCGTACCTCAGGATGGAGACGAACAAATTGTCTGCAGGTATACTGCACCAGTCATTTGCAATTTGAAAGAATGTCTCTGGTGCTGTGCTATATCCTGGTTGAGTAAGACACTGCATGTCAGTGGTGATTGACATTTTCCAGTTCTGTCAGCTGCGGGAACACTGCAGGAAAAGATAAGGACATCTATCTATGAAGTCCAAAAAGGCCGCCTGGGGTCACATACAGGTTTCCTCTACCCATAAAAATGTCTGCATCTCGTTAGCCTACACTTATTTTGTTACTCAAACTATTATAGTAGTGAAATAAAAACAACTAAAACACATTAGATTAGATTGCAGAATATTATGTTTAGTTATTTCAAATTGTATAGTCTCTGTGACAATAGCCTCTAGTATGGCATCTGATGGGTTACTTAGGTTTTGTTTTAATGTGCATTTTTTTAAACATTTGATATTGATGAACATTAGCAAGTACTTGATCAACTTAACAATGTTTGGACTGAAATTCAGTCATTTCAATCCAACACATTGAGGACAGCTTTCTGTGGTGACCAGGATTGCAATGCTCTGCTTTAGTGTGGTTATAGTTTCAAGAACAAGGATGAAATTCAAAGATATACTTTCTACTCAGGAATATTTGCTTCATTTACATCTATACGAGTATGTGTAGTTTTTTTTAGATTAATTGTTGTACCAAATGCAAAAAAAAGGTACCAATGAGTTTATGAGAAGATAAAATAATGAAAAAAAATACAAACACAAAACAGAATTTATGCTGATCTGCATGTGTGTAAAGTGAAAAAGGAAAAGCAGTTGGCTGCTTCTGTAGATCTATTTCCTATGTACAATGTTGATCTTAGAGTGTGCAGCAGTTCATTCACTGATTCTTTTCTCTTTCCTCCTCTTGCTGTAGTGTCAGGGTATTTTGGCGTGCATGCTTTGTCTCAGTTTCTGCTCAGTTCTGGAAACAGTTCTCTGCGAATGTGAACATGGCCACATTCAAATCAGAACTTAAACATTACTGATTACCTCAGCTTTTCTATAAATTCTCAAAATGATTTGATCAGTTCATTCCTACCAACTTTTTATACTTTACTACTTATGGTATGTTTGTCTTTAATCAATTATTTACCTTTTATGTAAAACAGAATCTTGTTGTGCACATATAGTGCTGTCTAAATACATCCTGGATTACCACATGACTTTCACCAATAAAGTTTATTATTTTTTTAGCTTAACATTTTAATTGTTTAAACAGAGATGTAGAAGTTTCTAGATTTTCTAATTACATTTTCTACATAGTTAAACTGCCTTAAGCCTTCACAAGATAAACTATATTTCACTTGAGGAGGCCAGGCACTTTATGAATTGAATCTTCTCACAGCGTGCATTACAATAATTGTCTTAACAGATTTAACTACTCTCTTCTTTTATCTTTCGAAATCTCCTTATTTGGCTTTATAACTCAGCAAACAGAAAACCTCGCGCTGCAGGGGGTCGTGGCACAGGTGGTGGATGGGAGGCACTTAAAGTACCTTGCCATTAAATCTCTTTAACATATGTAGTCTGGACACAAGATCTTTTGTTAGAGACTGTTTGAGTGTGTTCTTGTTACTAATGTTATTAGCCAAACATTAACATGTTGCCGGTTACAGTAAAGAGGCTTGTTGGCCCTTTTGAGAGGCTCCCGGATGGTGGAATGCGCTTTATCTAAAACTACACGGAGTCATCTTGGGTCAAATGACTTAACTTAAGTATAAGAGGATGGATTCAGTGAATAACAGGGTAAACATCCATACATAAGCACATAGTGTAGTTTAGGTTTCACTGTACGTCTGTCACTAATGAAAAGCTTATTGATTCTAATCTCTGAATGAGTATTTGCATGTCTAACTATGCTTTTTCTAGAGAAATGTTTTCTGAAGTCAACTGTAATAACTTACTAACCACTTTTGTCTTATTGCAAAAAGTTCAAGTCACACATCAACAGCCTGTCTGTGGATTTAACAGTGTTACAAATGAAGCAAAATGTGTAAAATCTATTCCCACATGGACTAAAATATGGTACTGACACCAAAAATTAAAAGGAACTGCTCTGGATTCATAAATGACCTTGTCTGCAAAAGAAAAGATGGGAATTTTAAAATAGTAAGTGGACCACTAGGGCATTTAAAGGAGAAACGAGACGGGGAAAAAGTTGGGGGGTGTAAAGGGTGCGAGAGAAAGGATTGCCTATTATCCCAATCATTGAGCGGAATAATAGGACAACAAAAAGCCTGAATGTGCCCAAACCTCACAGTCTGCCTGCCTGCTAGTTGAGTCTGATGTGGTTAAAAAGAGTTTGGCTAATCGACTAAGCTCTTGCCGTCCCCCACCCCAGTGACCCAGAACAGCCATCTTCCTCTCCCTGGGAGACCCCCGCAGAGCAAACACTGCAGGGACATTAAACACTCATACACATTTTTAACCATTATCCTAAATGGCAAGGACTGTTCTTTTCTCCTTCCATAAGGTTTGAGCCATTGAATAAACTCAAATGATAATCCATCAATTTATTTCTACTTAGGTTGGTGAATAATGGCGCAATATCAGTCTTGAAGGGAACATCAGGGAGTACAGATAAGTTCTTGAGAAATCGATGTCCGCTGCTGCTGTCGGATTTTTAAAACAGAAAAGAAAATTAGGATCTTAGGCACTTTGCGGTACCTCTGCACACTGCTTGGCTGTTTGCTGAAGCTCCACTGAAACCCCCCTGTGAACATGCACACATGGCTGTTTGGCACTCGCATGGGCAGAGTGCCAAAGCCATTGTTAGTAGAAATACTCAGAGGTTAGTGTTGCCCCAGAGGGAAATCATTTGAACTGTAGCCATATCTTAACCACCTGTAACATGTGAACTGAGTTTGATCCCGTCCGTTTGAGTTGATTTCCCGTCCCAGAAGGGAACATTAGGCTCTATAGTAAAAGGATGGCAAAATCCATGTGTGTGATTTCCGTTAATTATAGTAACATTTCCACCTAATGATTTACAAAGTATTTTAGCAGTACAGGCTGCTTGATGTTCCGCATCATAAATTGTTTAGAAAAGGGAAACAAGTCAGAATCAAATGATGAGGATTTAAAAAAAAACAAAACAAATAGGTCTATAAAAAAAGAGAGTTAGGAACCCTGTCCCTCTTCTGCCTCTCCAGAAAGAGAAGACTATTTGCTTTAAAATAATCAGATTTTGATGGTGAACAAAGATTATAGACGTTTTGCCACCTGAAAAGGTAGGCAAGTGAAATAAAAAGGGCAATAGAGCTGCTCACAAACATTTCTTTCAAGAGTTTTCATTATTTTATTTACCATCTTAGGTTTTAATGGACACTAAAATAACCTTTTTGTTCTAAACAGAATATCATGGACTTATTAGTACTGAGTAGGGTCCATAGCCAACACCTGAAGAAGCAGAAAGAGGCTTGGTAATAGTGGTGTAATGATGTTCTTTTTAGTTAGACGTCTTTTCTTAAATTTAAAGAAACGTTTTCTGGTGTACAAAGATTATAGAATAAAAAATTAAAAAATACAAAATCTGGACTCCTATATTACCAGCTGCTGCATGTCAGGCTAAAAAGTTAGTTTTGGCATTAATGGTGTACCGAACAGCAAAGAAAACTTTGGCCAGCTTTTGTCAAGTTTGCTAATTCCCTAATGGGTTGAAGGAGGGGGAAACAAGCTGGCACACTGTCTCCCTGTGTGAGGATGAGTGTGTGCATACAAGGTTGTGATTGCAAGGTGATTGGTAATTTACATCCGCTCATTTCTACCCTCTGCTTTTAATTCTGCCATTAGAACATTAAAGGCGCCGCTGCCAGAGGCCCCATTACTCCCTTACGGCGGGATGTTGGAATGAAACAGTGTTATTATATAAATACCGTTGCACTTTTGACTTCAGGAAGCTACTTCCTGAGGTGCAACCCTTAGTCATTCAGGGAGCTGATTTACTGTAACATGCCAGGGGTGGACGTGCTTTTCTGACACTTTATTTCACCCCCTCCTCAGCTCCTCTCCTCCCCGCTCTCCTTCTCCTTCCCACCCTTCACAGACACTCAGGTTTCTCTTCTAATTTCAGGACCAGAAATCTCACTTTTTGACATGTCCTGGGGTTGATTTTCACCTCGACCACCGGCACAGCTGTCCATCCGTGTGACGTCCAAAGGCGAGATGTTCTTCTTTATTAAAAAGTGTGAATATATAAATATATATATAAAAAACTAGAGTGCTGAGGAGAGTGAGACATGCACGAAAAGAGATAATGGCAGAGACTGTTAACATACATCTGTCCAATTTGCTCATGCAGACATCCAGCCTTGCACTACCGGAGGGGCTGAGGTGTGTTTGTTTGAATTATAACTGGCCAGTGTGTGTGTTCTTAAGATACAAATCCTTAGAAGAAAGGGTAGCGTTGTCTGAATCCATTCATCTGACAAACTTCTCCAGCAATCTGAGGTAAAGACAATAACAATTTACATGACAGAGAGAAAGAGAGAGAAAAAGGAAGAGAAAGAGCAAGCAGACTCCCCGCCAATCAAACTTGCTTTTGTGTACAGCGGAGCAGATAAAAAAAGAACCTGACTCTGAAATCAAAAGATTAAAACAAAAGCCCCCTTGTCGAGTGTCTGTAAAAGCACAGAGTCTACTTATTGTATAGAAAACAACCACAATTACATTTGTAGGCTCACAGGGGCTGAGGGAAAGAGGCAAAAAAAATAATAATAATAAAATAAACTGAGCCCAAGAGAGATGATTAATATTCATACTTTTATTCAGACACAGTCTCACCATCTCACAAGTTCCTGTCATCAGCCAAAGCCTGGTCACCAGGAAAAAAAAAAAAAAAAAAGAAAAATTAAAATAAAAGCTGTGTTTTTCCAGGGATAGAATCTCGAAAAAACACAATCCCTCTCGCTTTTGTCTGGTCTCACATTTGATGAGGGAGCAACAGTAGTGTTGTAATTTAAATGTGAAATTCCCAGTTCTCTGAAAGAAAATGATGCTATTTCCCCCCTAGTGAGTCTTTGGAGAAATCCTCAGCTCCCCTGTGCCTCTGTAACTCCTAATTTATTTCAAGAGTGTGTGTGTGATTAGAACCCCCTCCTCCCCAGCCCTTCCCAAATTACTGTATCACATAAAACGCTATAATTAAATTAATATTGGATGTAATAATTACTTTGTGGATTCTCATTTTTCATACACACAGCTGTTTTGTTGCCTGAACCATTAGCATTTGTCTGCTGCAATTAACAAAAGCTCTAATGAGATTTCCTCTTATGGATGTGTGTGTGTATTTGAGCGTGAGTTCATGACGATCTCGGTGTGAGTGTGTGTGTTCGCAGTGTGTGATCTGGCTTCACATAGTAAAGGGTTAGCGGCCATGCACCTCACATGCACCAAATATATATCAGCTCTGCATTTCATGACACGTTAAAAGGGTTTTGTCACCGCTGGATTTTTATGGGTATCTCAGGACAGAGTAATTTAGCCTCAATGAGAACATGAACTTTAAGAAAAAGGTGGAAAAGTTCTGACTTTTTAATGAATAAAGGTTGAAGAATCTCTGTGGCGCCAGGAAAGGTACATTACTCTCCATCCCAACTGTAATGTATTCCACTACTTGTGAAAAATAGCTACATTTGTCTAATGCATGTCATGGAACTGATTTAATTCTGAATGATGACCCGTTCTGGCACTTTCATTCACATTCTCACACTTACCAAGGACATGAGTCATTTTCTTTCAACTACAAGAGGTTGAGTTTTACATCGATATTTAGGATGAGTTAGGGAAACTGGTTCAGAGGAATCTTGAGTTTTATTTCTGCACGAGATACGTTTTATTGCACATTTAAATACAGAACTGCTGAAAAGAATTCATTCCCTGTGAACTTTTCTACACATTGTAACGTTACTGCCAAATCCTCAGTGTATTTTGTGGGGATTTTATGTGGCTCACTAACACAAAGTCAGCGTGTTTTCAAAAAACATTTTAGTCAACATCTGAAAAGTGATCAGCACATTTTTCTGAAATCTTTTGCAGCTTCCTGGACAATCATACATGGCATTTTCGAAAAAGCTCAATTTTGTTCTCATCCGATCAGGTGACACGCTGTATCCTGTTAAACAGGGGCTTCCAACTCCGGTCATTGAGAGCTACTGTCTTGGAATTTTTAGATGCACCCCTGTCCAACACATCTGAATCAGATAGATGGCTCATTACCAGCCCTCTGCAGAACTTGATGACTTGCTGAGGAACCAATTTAGGCATTTGATTCAGGTGTGCTGAAGCAGAGATGAGGCTAAAAGTTGCTCCAGGAGTGAAGTAGAAGAGATCTGCCCTAAAATTTGACAAAAGTGTGTGTGTGTGTGGGATGTGGGGGGAATCTTATAGCTTGCTTTTAACAACAAGCAAGCTATAAGAATTTATCAAATTTATAAATGTTAGCTGCAAGTCTGAGATTCAGCTTCCATGCACTACAAATCTGGAACAAACTTCCAGAAAACTGCAAAACAGCTGAAACACTGAGTTCCTTTAAATCTAGACTAAAAACCCAACTGTTCAGAGTTGCTTTTGAACCATAATTAATAGAATATTGATCAACAAGTGACGTGTATTGATGATTTTGATGATGGCAAAATGTAATATTTGTCACTGGTTTCTCAATTGTTGACTGTATTCTGTTTTTTTAATTACTTTTTATCTTTGTGTTTTTCAGAGGTAAAGTGCTTTGAGCTGCCTTGTTGCTGAAATGTACTATACAAACAAACTTGATTGACTGGTTAATAATGACACCATCATAAAATATTAAGTCAAATGTAATGATCAATAACTCAGTACTTAAATAGCATTTTTACCAAATATGTTTTTACTTGAGTAACTTCTTGGACTTTTTACTTTTACATGAGTATAAATATATTGTAGTACTCTTACTTGAGTGCTACATTTGGTTACTCTACACTCCTCTGGAGATAACTGTCCATTAACAAGTACAGCATGTGTCACTGCAGTGTATTTTGACTCCCAGATGAACCTCTCTTTTCTTCAAACAGGACAACATTCTCCATCTCTCCATCTATCTCCCTTCTTGTGTCTACAGCAGGCGGACTCCTGCACCAGTACTGTCACTGCGGATGAAAATGTCCCCTAGTTATCTGCCTGGGTAATTGCTGTCTTGTTTGGTTAGGAGATTAGAGGGCTGAAACTCTTTGTGTGGTCTTGCAGATTGAACAAACAGGCACCAGAGAGAAACCCCGTCCCAAAAAAACCACAAGACTCACACTTGTCTGTGTGATACATGATGGTAAGCCAGATGGACTAGCACAGGTGATAATTGTAGTGGTTGGCGTGTTGACGGGAAACGTTAGGGCTTTAACAACTTAGCTTTATTTAAAAGCTTTTCTGCTCTGCGATGTAATGTTTCCAGAAGTTGTTTATCTGCAGACTAAGGAAGAGTTTTTGGACAATTCTGCTCCACAACACTGAGTTATCACACTTAGTAATTCTGCTCTGTCTTAGCAGGAAAGAAAAAAAACTAAATATAGTGCATAATTAAGTTTACTAAAATCCCTGTAGATACGTACAGGATTGGGATGCAAATATTACTGCGACAGCTGGTATAATGTAGCGCAGTTCTAATTAAACTTTCAGTACTCCAACCCTGATCCGATTTAACAAGCCATAATAAAAATACCCCATAAGAAACCACAAGGTTTTTCAGAGCATTGGAATTACTTTGTTGTGGAAAAGTGTGGCAGTCTCATAACTGGGCATATAAAATAAATTTGCGGTGTATTTTGTGGGTTTATTCTGACAAATTTGTGTTTTTTTTTAACAATCAAAGTATCATTTGTGTTTATGTACACTGCAAAAGAGATAAAATAAAGTTGGTATCCATCCTTTAAATTATTTTGTGAAAGGGACTTATAACATTATCAATCACAACATTCAAATTAACTGTTTTTTTTTTTTGGTGAAACAACTCTATATTTTGTTTATACATGATTAATTGGAGGGGTAAAAGAAATAAGTATGAGGTCAATTATCAACAATTTATATCAAAAAAGAGAGAAATCAACCTATCATTAGCCTACAACCTCAGCAAACTGCGCTTGGTATTTCATGAACATTTGTCTAAACTCTATGTCAGATGTTTTTTTTTTTAGGAAGTAATTAAGTGTTTTTGTGAAGTGTTATTAAAATATTACAGCAGCTTTCTAAACCCCTAAAACCATGAGTTTGAAAAGAAAACATCGTAGAAACTCAGAATTATTGTTATTATTATTATTTTTTTTACCAAAATAAGTTTCTTTTGCCAATAAACTGAAAGCAAAAGTAACAATTTGTTCATTGTCAGTTATGTGCGACCTTTGACCTTATCTTTAAAACAGATTTGGGCCTCTAAACATGAAGTTTGAAGAACCCCTGGAATGCTGTATAGAAGTGAGGATCCTGCTAAATTGCTAAAGTCTGCTTTTGGTCTTTCAGTGTGTTGTTGCTAGTCAGAAGTGACAACCTATATTTCAACAGCCTGCACTTTTCCTCTCTTTCTCTGAGGGTGGTATCCCATCACTGCCATGCCTCAATCTACCCCTCTGCACAATACTACACTCAGCTCCTTACTATTAAGGCACATTTCCATTCCAATCTTCTTTTGGTATGCATGCTTTTATTTCTCCACTCTCGCTCCTTTTTTTTTTGGTGTTTCTTTCTGCTGTCCACCCTTCCATGAAAAGCAAAGGGAATGTCAGCCTACTCTTGTCACGGTGCCTCCAATCAGCGAGGCCAAAGCTCAGGGATCATGTTTGATACTGTCAGATGGCCTGGAAAATTAAAAACCCAATTAAAGTGGCAGTGCAGAGGTCAGCTCCTCTGCATATCAAAAGCTCTCCTCTAGCTATTCTGCCCAAATTATATCCGTTAACAGCTCACTTTGCTTAGGCTGCAACAGCACGGCACTTTGGGCCGTAATAAGTGCTTTCCTCGCTTCTTGTTCCATCAAACGAAATAGAGATGAAGAAACCATTACAAATAATTTTTCTTTGGTTCTTTATCAGAGCAAAAAAAAAAAAAAAGGTTTGTCAGGAGTATGTTACTAATGTTGAGAAAGGAGTTTATTTTTAGAGCTCTTTCTTTTTCTTCTCCGTTAACCACACACGACATGCTGCATTCCAGCTCATATTTGTCTTTAGCTGTTGAGATATGTCCACCAGCCGAGCTCCCAATTTCTCTTCCACTTCTTCTATCCCTCTTGTTCTTTTGTGTACCCTGTTTTACCCACAATTCATTAATTCCTGTACAGCAGTGGGGAGAGGACAGAGAGGAATGGCCAGCCAGGCTTAATGGCATGCGTCTTCAGCTGGGCTATTAATATTCAGCCTTAATGCTTCTGATAACCGGGCTGGGGTGGAGGGTTGGGCGGGGGGCACCAAGAAGCTGTTGGTCCAGACAGCCTTATTAAGCAGCTGGAGTGGAATGATGCTCACTCATGTCTGTGAGCAAATGCACAAGTAAACACATCTGCATGCACACACATTACAGTACGCACATCCACTTGCAGTCAAGACCAGTTGTCTTTGGGACTTCAGACAGGATGTGGGCGTTCCCACTAAATCGCTTCCCACATGTTAAAGGTTTGGTACATTGCACATCATCAGCAGCATGTGATATTCCTCATCAGTTCTGTATAGATTATTAATCTCATGTAATAACTTTGTCCAGATAAATAAAAAAGAATAAAATCATGTTGACATTCATTTTATACACATATTTTTTTTTACGTTCCTTTCTTCTGTTTTTCTTTGCATAGCAACTACTCTACATTTGGTCTCTTAGCTCCAGCTCATTTACATTTAATGACATGATAATACACATTAGCAGACTATTTCAAATAATTACAGCCTTTCAGTCGCTTTTCGCCTTCACCTCTTTCTCCCAAATGTTCTTCCACTCTGTTCCTTTCCCCCGACCCTCCACCCTCCTTAAACTTTTATATTTCTCATGGAAATAATAGAAAATGCTTTACCAAAGAAACAATATGTAATAATATGTCAGAGGGATGGGAGAAAAAAAAATTGAGCAATTTTTGAAAATGCTGCTCAGTGGCAGGTTGAATAGGACATTAAGTTCTTTCTTTGGTAGTGGTGGGTATGTTTTTCCTGTCATGGTGATGTGGACATATGTGGATGCTAACAGAAGGTAGCAGCTCTCAGAAGGTAGGTAAAAGCTCTCCTGTCAGCTTAAAATTGGCTATTTTAAATATACTAATATGTGTAAATACAGGCCGAAGATGCACTTTAGGCGAGGTAAGTTTATTTGAATAGCACATGTCAGCAACAAGGTAATTAAGGGTTGTTTACATGATTAAAACATAACAAAACAAGCAACAAAGATTAAATTTTTCAAATGTCATTATGAAAACTATTGGAAATAAATTATTAGAAATGATCATAGCAAAATATTGGAATAAGGACAAAACTAATCTGTGTTCCATTAGTTCAATACTTGCATGCTCTGTCACCCATGTTTTAGTTTGAAAGTCCAAAATCCTGCAAATCCTGCATTTCCAGGATTAAATAAAATCATTAAATAAAAAGATTAAATAAAATCATGATATGAATACAAAGGTGTTTCAGAAAGAAACTTTTTTGGTTTTTAAAACATGTTTATGTGCAACATATCAGCTTCCCCACTCATAAACACAGAACACACATTGCATAGTTTTCCTAAGTGCCATTTATCAGCTCCAGGAATAGGCCTGCAAAAAATAAAAGTACAACAAAAAAGCACAAAGGGAAGTGTTGAATCACATTCACCTCAAAGCAGATTTGCTCCCTTTTAGGCATGTTTGAAGGCCTAATGAGAGAACACTGTTGGCACCCACTGCTCCCTGTGGTCCGCAAAATACTCTCCAGTTCACGGTGTCCTGCGGAGTGATCTCTGAACCTAATGACTCTGAAAGTGGGCTGACCATGCCGTTCAGGTGCTTTTGTAACAGATGGCAGTAGATAATATGGGTTGAGTCGAACACCATTAACATTTAGGCCAAAGGTGTGAAAGATGAAGAATGTTTTAACCCTGTTACATTCTGCAACACCTTAGGGAACAACCATGCTGTCGAACAAACATCTTTTTGCCTCAAAACCCCCTATCTGTCAAATACAATTGCAGATATGCATCTTTGGTGGGTGAGTGTGTAGCTGTATTTTTCTGTGTAGGAGGGAACGGAGTAGTTAATAATGAGAGTTTTCTAAATGATGGCTTTTTTTTCACGTCCACAACAATTTTCCGGGAATAAACCACGTGGAAGAGTAAGCAGAGCTCCCTCGTGGTGCCTGAATGAATCATATCCTTGCTGTTGCACTGTAGTGGTCAAACAAATTAAACTCAACACCAGTATGTAAGTAATTTTATGTAAATTATGCCGTTAATGTTCTGTATCATGCTGGTGACTATGGGCTGGTGTGTGTCTTTCCTGATGAATCTTGGCTACAGGCTGGGCTGGAAGTTAATGTTCGTTTGCCAGCAACCATCAACAGAGTGGCCTCATTTCTTCTTCTTTTTTTTTTTTTTTTTTTACCATCGACTGTCTTGTTCTGTTTGTACTTTATCATTACTTAAGTTTCCTCTTTTTATTTTCTCACTGTTATTTAACTATGTCAGAAGTGGGGACAAATTATCTACCATCCACTTGCATTTTGCTTAGAGGATAGAAAAAATGTATATAAATTATATAGGATATACAGTGCTTCGTTTAAGTCTTTATACCTTTTTAACCGCAAATATTGTGAAAGCGAACCTCTGCCCCAGTTTCAAGTCTTTGGCAGCCTCCAAAAATCTTTCTGGAAGTGCTGCCCTTTAATTATCTCCCTTTGTATTTTCATCACCTCTGAACAATTTCTCTGCAGCTGCTGAAGAAAAGAATCCCACAGCATGATGCTACCACCACCATCTTTAACTCTGGCAGATAATATGCTCAGGGCACAATGCTAACTTAGTATTTTGCATATAGGCCAATTTTTATTATATTTTTTTTCACCTTACAAACGCACCTTGCTTCAATGGCTTGTTGGAAAAGACAAGTGGGATTTCTTCATTTCAACAATGGCTTCCGTCTTGCCACATTCCACAATGAAAGATTTGGTGTAGGGTTTTACTGGACAATAAGGAAAATTTTACTTGGGCAGCCTCTCTTGTATGAAAACAATTTTTAAAAACAAATTGGGGGAAATCTGGTGGAAGAGTCCTTGTTTAATTGGCTGAGCTTCAAAGCAATCACAGATAACCAGTTATTATTTGCTGAGATGCATTTGCAACTGAGCTTACACACAAGATTAAACTCATACAATCAGATTGTAACTATGTCAACACAACAGAACAAACAAGGAAGCAGAAATTACTTGTACTTTTACTTATCATTTCTTTTAATTGTAGTTCCTTTTATTTAGATATGAAAATATTTCAAATGTTTTTAGTTTGTCTACGATGAAAGCATCAAATCAAATTAGTAGCATTCAAATTTTCAGCAAACAAATATAAACATTTTAGATCAATGGCCTGTGTGCTATGTTTTGTGGGATGATCATGTTGCCTTTTCTGTAATAAGCAATTACTGACAAACTCACAGGTTCTGAGCAGAGTAGCAGGCGGCGAAGCGGCAGGGAAGATGGGTACATCACATGTTGCAGGAAGGCAGAATCGGCGGAAACAAGGCAAATGAACACTAATGGCACTAAAAAGGAGAAAAGGCCAAAAACCAACTAAAATAATAAACAGAAAGGAAAACACTAACCTAAGAGCACAAAATCCAGATGCACAAACAACAGGCAAGAATAAGCTTTAATGTGACATGTAGTGCAAACATAAGGAAGCACAAAGATAAATGTTGGTTTGTAAAATTCAACCATTTATGGGCGCTCCCTGATCTGATTTAGTAGTTTAGTTTGCTTCTGCCTTGAGATGGCGCTACATAAAAGCCAGGTGTGTTTTTCCTTCCAGCATGTCGAGCTGTGGACCTCTGGTTCTGCTGTGGGTCATGAGCCTCCGTGGTTCTCCTAATGATCCTCTGGCCCGGCCTGATGGGGTGGATAACCATGTCTTGGTAGGTTTGCTGCAGGTGATGGGTTGATAACTTCTCCCTGAGTTGTTCAAAGATTGACATATTTTATTTTAGTACTAAAGCCTGCTTTAAACTACAGAAGGCAAATTGAAAAGAAATGCAAAGGGAATTTTTCAGATTTTGATGGAAAAACATTTATTTCAAACCACACATCCTTCTCCTTTCATTTCACAATTAGCGACTTTGTGTTGTTTAATCACATTAAATCCCAACAAAATACACAAAGGTTTGTGGTTGTAATATGACAAAATGTGAAAGAGTTCAAGGGATATTAATATTTGTGCAAAGGACTGTATTTTCTTTCTGCTTGATCCTCTCCTGGCATCCGCATTATCTCCCTTCCATGTCTTCCTCCGGCTGATACAATTTATGCAGCCACGGAGGACCACAGGATTTACGCAGGATTTTTGTTTCAGCCATCTATGGAATTAAGAAGTGTATCCTTGCATTTCATTAAATCCTGCCTAATGAGATGACTGTCTCTCCCCAAAGAGCAGATGATAAAGTACTCCATGCCACGGTGCATAAATTAGCATGGTGAGGTTAAATGCTGGAACTGACTCATGTTTCACAAGAGGACCCTATCCAGCAGTTAAATCAACTCACATAAATACTGCCAACTGCAGCCTTAATTCTCCTACCTTCGTAGAGCCTCCATCCAGACTAATGGATCTTTTTTCATCGTAACTAAATCAAAACAGAGTGGAGCAGAAGTAGCAATTTGTAGATTCTCTGTGCACTTGTTCGGTCGATAGCTTTTTGTTGTAAAGAATTGCAAGGAATTGGATTTCGACATTTTATCCTTGTTGGAGTGTTTTAATGTTAATACTAACAGAGTTTCAAATTCACAATTCTGTGACACCTCTGTAGAGGTCGGTAGCTTAATAGCAGACAAGTTTGAAATATATGTAGCTGGTTTTCTAGCTGCAGATTTTAGGCAGTCGGATGGAAAAAAGAGAAACGGAAACTGTCTTGGAACTTACATGTCACTAGTTAGTCACATATATTTTTGACTAGAATATTTAAAAATAATTATTAACTGCTGCCATTTTTGTTTGTGTCCTTTCTACTTTTTTTCTTAAAAAGTGACAATTAATATTGCTTTGATCTATTTCAGCCTGAATTACATCCCAATTATGAAAAGCCACATATGGCTCGTGCACCTTGACAGGGCCATTTCCGATGTTACGGTGTCATTACCGGTGATGAGGAAACACGCCAGATTTCCTTTTATGAGTTTGTCTGTGCTGCACCACAGATACGCAGTTTTACACGCAGGCTGAAGTGCTTGCAGGGATGGGAAATGAGAGAAATCCTTGAGCCAAAAGTCTGATTTGATCATGACATCTAATTGAAGGATAATTTTCACAAAGTCTTTCAAAGACTTGACAGCTCCTCAATTTCTGTCCGTCTTTTCAACATACATTTTTTTCCCTCCATGTTTTAGAAGAAGCTCCTGGCTGAGTTAGACTTCATGGGAGGTGCACTGAGAGTTTTTGCTGATTTTTTAAGGTGTTCTAAGCTTTTGGATCCACGTGGCTATAATGGACTTATTCACAAGCGGTCCTTGTCTCTCTAATTAGTGGTCCCCCCTCGAGTCGTAACAAGGGCACTGACGAGAGAGCCTTTTCCCAATGATAATGTGAATGGATACCTGCAGGGGGAGATTTCTGCACTGTTCCTCATCCTGTCAGCCACTCTGGGTAACACTGGGGCTTAATGAACCTGAAAACAAGACAGTGTGTGTGTGGTGAGGAAAGTGTGTGTGTGTGTGTGGGGGGGGTGTGTGTGTGCCTGTCAGGTGGGTACAGTAGAGCACCTTAGAGTTGGTTTTGAAACAGTACCATTTCTGTTGTTGAACATGTTCCTCCATATATTTGGATTTATTACGGTTGTGACGGTACATCCAGCTCAAGACACGAGATAATACACTATGTTGTTTTGCAAAAACAAGACAAGATGTTACCACCGTTTCTGGGCAAATATAAAATTTTTTGTTTTTGCCAATAGAGTAAAGATTGTATGTGCTTTGTTTCTTTTTCTTCTTAATCGAGAGTGTAAAGCCCTAATCAAACAAAATCTAAGTTGTTGTTATTGTTAAATCATGAACAAGGATTGTATCTTAGGCAGGTGAAGCCTGCAATGCTTTACATACTAGTTTGGGATCTTATGTTTCCTCCTGGATGAGTTGCTCATTTGCACTAAAGTTGGAGTCCTTTCTGGGAATATTCACCGCTGATCCATTTTTGATCAGTTTGGAATGGCAAAACTTTACAAATTCTATTGTAACCAATTACAGACTGATTTTATTTTTTCATCTGTTTTGGAACTACCTTAGATCAGGCCATGATGTGTCTCTGATTGACATCTGTTAGTCATGTTGTCAGGCAGACTCTTTGTGATTCTACCAGTCTGGAAATAAATAGGCCTGGGTGTAGGTGACTGAACTTATTTAACTTTGTTAATGACAGTTTATTCATACTTTTCTATGGCGAATTGAATTATATACACAACAGAGAACTATGGTTGGTTTGAATAGCTTTTTTCCTTTCGTGAACAAAATAATTTGAAAACAGTTTTTTGTATTCATCCAGGCTCTCTTTGTTTTATTCTGCAATTGGTTTGATGATCTGAACAGCAAGTGTGCCAAGTGAAGGTGAGTTAAACTTGTTCGTGGGATTTAAAGATTTAAGTAATTCTTAGCTGTAACATTACAAAGGGAGCCAACAACATGCTTTCAATCAGAGAGATAAGGTGTATGTTGTGTAAGTGAAAGATGAGCCGAGTAAACCCACACTCTGCTTTCCCGCTGGACCACCGCTCAACATGTATTGTGATATGTGTGTGCTGCCTGCGAGATGGTCTGACTGATAACTTGACGTCGCAGAGATGCCTATCTGGGATGCATGCAATGACACAAACGTCACGTGTGATCGATCGAACACCACATCGTCTAAGTGAGAGGTCATTGCTCTCCATATACAGCCTCAGGGGAGGAACGGGCGACAGAATGCCTGGTCAGCACACGGTCACATTTTGGATGCATGGCTCTCTCTCCCTGCGCTCCTGAGTGTGTAATGAGCTGAGTTGTTTTTGGTGGACCACACGTCACTCCATGTGACATTAGGCTCAATCAGTGCTGCCATAGATGACCCCTTGCTTTACCTTGGAATGCTTGGCCCTTCCAGTGTGGGGCTCCAGCTACCTTTTTGAAGCTCGTTGACATTGAATGATGTGTTAGTTTATTATGGGAGATAGGTGTCATGTCAGACAAGCATTAAATCCTTGCAAAGTGAACCTTACATTTTTTTTTCTCTCCAGTAAAACTGCTGCTGACCAAAGTGGGTATGCGGTGATTGGCCAAATTTATGACACACCACAAAAAAACTAGACAAAACAAGATGGACTGGAAAAACAGGTGAATTATCGACAGCTTGTGTGTGATGGAAGCAGAGAGACAGAGAGAAGGAGCAAAAAACACAAACAGAAAGAGGGAAAGACGAAGAGACAGAGATGGAGAAATGGAACCACAGATGTGGTGGGGCCTCGGGCTTTACAAGTCATTACGGTGTAAACTGCTCCAGTGGCGATGTTGTGGTGAGAGCACAGGGGTCACCATCTCATGGGTGTGTCAGGCCATGCATGCACGCATACGCATAAGCAGACACACACAAAGAGGAAGCTGAAAGAACATCTGGATACATGCCACCTGCCTGGAGGAAGTCATCTAGTTTACACGCAGTGCAGGAGGGGCTTTGTCCCTTCCTGGATGTGCAACCTTCATGCTAGCTTGCACCACTGGGAGAGGATGGAGGACAAAGTGGAGAGTGAAGAGCGTGCAAACCCAGACGCACTTAGCAGGGATTAGGTATTCAGGTAAACACGGATGTCGTGACGGGAAATGGCCGCACCGTTGTCTCATCTGCAGATCTTTTTTGTAAATCATGTGTAACTCGCTGGTGTGTGTTTAAGGGGCTTTTTAACTCAGCAAACCATTTGAATTGAATTGAATTAAACGTCATTAATAGAAAAAACTGAAACATGGTTGAGAGTAGAGAACCAAATTCCATGAACAAAAAATAAAATGTTAGTGCTGTAAAATTGTATTTCCGGCATCAAGGATTTATTCTATATCTATATCTATTTTTTATTTTTTGCTTTTTTTCACATAAAACTCCACACCATTATCCACAAATGGAGAAAACATAGAACAGCAAAGAACCTATCCATGATAAGCCAGTCACTTACTATGCAGAGGAATTTTGGGGACCTTTATTTATGATTCAACAATAAGAAAGAGGCTGGGCAAAAATCTATTATTTGCCCTTAAACAACTTAATGATTTCTGAAGACTTGAGCAAAATTTTTGTGTGAACAGATGACATAAAAGTGGACATTTTTGGATGATGTACTTTCATTTATATTTGGCATAAAACTAATGTAGCATTTTAGAAAGAAAATATTTTACATGAAGGCGAACGAGGTGATGGTAATGTGATAATCTGTGCTACATGATCTACATGGCTACCATAATTAATGTAACACTGAATTCTGCTTTTAACGATCAGGAGCACGCCTTTGAATAGCTCAAAATATACAAACAAGAAGAAGGTTTTGGAGTGGCCTATTCCAAGGCAGGACTTCAATCTTATGCCCGGAAAACCCTAAAAGAAGCAAAACGCTGCTTATTGACTGTTGTAGCTGCCAGAGCTGGCACAACCAATTAGGTTTAGGGGCCAATTTTGTTTCCACATAGGACCAGAAAGATGTGTTTTCCCACTTAATAAGTGAAATTACTTAAAAACTGCAGTTTGTATTTGCTCCGGTTGTCCATGTTAGATTCTAACATTTGCAAAATGATTTGAAACATGAATAAAATCAGACAGAAAAGTGACTCAGTTCTAGGTATTGACCATCTGGCAGGAGCTCAAGCTAGCATGCCTCAAAACAATTGCATTCATTTGCTTAATTTATCATAGTGGTAAGCTCAATTTACTTTTGCTTGTGCAAGGCTGGCTCATTAAGATTCAGTCTGCCGTTTCCTCGGGCCGTCCTGTGATCATTTACGCAGCGTTCAAGCATTATGGAACCAGATAGGAAGCACTCCTAGGTGGAGGTTATCTACCGGACCTGCTGAAATAAAGAAAGAGGGGTTGAGAGAGTTTTTGGAGGTAAATGAGAGAATGGGATATGGGGGTGGGAGGTCAGCAGAGGAGTGATCTAAAGAAGAATGCCGTTGAAAAGAGGTGGCATGAAAGGAAGGCCCAGGCAAGTGACAGAATGGATGTTACAAGGCTGGGGTGGAAGAGGAATGGAGAAACAGCGAGGAAAGAGAGGCACGTGACTAAATGTATTCTGATAACTGAACAGCAGATGTCTCGCATGGAGCTCCTTTGTTGCCTGAACAGCAGGACCCTGCACTTCAGTGGGCTCACTTCACACTGCATTCATTTGCCTGCCAGCTGCCAATTTAGGGTAGCGAGAGTGAAAGAGAAAGGAAAGAAAAAGAGGAGATGGGAGGGTGGCTCACACCAGTCCATTTCTCCCCTCCTACTGCACGTCTTGCAGCGAGGCTGCCATTCCGTCCTCCCTTTCCTCCCGGTGGCCTGTACAATTAGTGATCTGCATAACCACCCACACCTTCGCGCACTGCTCTTACAGAATGGGGGAGAAGCTGTCTTTGTCTTTTGGCTGCTGTACAATTGAGTTGCTTTGGACTTGGCTGGAAGCCAGAATCGGTGGCACAAAACTGCACTGTCTTGATGGATGATGGATACTCCTCGAGTCCCGTTTGCTCACGCAGCTGATTTGGCAGGTCGGAGATGAACTGGATCAGCTGCCTTCAACAGTCCTTTTGTTGAAACACCTTCTAAGCCGTGGCCAGGGAGAAGTTTGTGAATTGGACGCTCCCATTGTGGTCCCAGGTACCTCGGCTCAATAGACGAACGCTCTCATTAAGACCGCAAAGCCCACAGTTCATTAACGCCTGGGTGAAAACAAATTTGCACCCCTCTGCTAAGTGATGTGAGCCGAGGCGTTATGGTGTCAGGGCTTTGGTGAAAGTGGCTATGTGAGGCAGGATTAAGGTGACTGCATTCACATCGTCACAGTTCACCTGATGCTTGCAATCTACCTGAGAATTAAATTCCATCTCACTTTGGGTCTCCTTGATTTGTTCTTTACTTATTTATTTTTTTGAACAAGTATGAAAACCATCAACTTTTGCTGCAATTAGAATTGCAAATCTTTTCATCAACTCTGTGCATCTAGAAAATGAAAGTTTTTCCAAATCTTCACACTCAGTCAGACTGGATGGAAAATGTCTTTGTGTATCAATTTTAAAGTCTTGCCTCAAATCCACAATTGGATTTAGATCTAATCTGTTCCATTGCATTGCTGCCCTGATGTTTAGGGTTATTGTTCTGCTGGAAGAACCTCTGTCCAGGTCTCAAGTCATTTTACTGCATCTGCCGTGCTTCACTATGGAGATAATGTGTCCAGTGTTAGTTTCCCATCACACTTTGTGGATCACAGAGTTCTCTTTGGTCCACTGACTGAAGCACCCTCTTCCACATGTTTGCTGTGTCCCATGCAGAGTTTTTAGCATGTTGCAAGATTGACTTCTTCTGGATTTTTATCAACAATGGCTTTCTTCTTGCCATTGTTCAATAAATTTCAGATTTAAGGAGTTCATGACTAGCGGTAGACTGATTCTCCCTGCAGCTAACTTACAAATAACACAGGCCTCTTGTCTTGCCACCATGCTTAATGTTCCCCTGTTGATTTAGGTGAGCGACAGTATCTTGATAAATTTTCAGTTTTACCTCACTTTTTTTGTTGAATATGTTCAAGTATTTGGTTGTAGCTTGAGAAGATATGAAGATATGTTTAAGAGGATGTGAATATTTTTGTCCCTTTAGGTGCTTCAGTAACTTTATTGCTGAGTTCCTTATCAAGACTTGTGCAGTGCGTCGTTCAGGTTCAGAATGCACGCACTGATCAACGATCACCAGCTCATCTGCGTTGTAGTGGCTTGTTACCGCACAAAAGACAGCAAGAGAAGATCCCTCTCATCGCCCACCTCGGTGTCAATTCGCAAGACAAGCGAAAGAACAAGCATTATCCCTACTTCCTGAGTTGGCAGGGAGTGTGATAAAAACTTTTTGATTAAAGGAAGCGAATAATCTATTTCATTCTGAATCGAGAAGCGGGAAAAAGAGCGGAGGATTAATCTTAAGGCCGTCGTTTTACTGCCTATCCCCCCTCCTGTCTTGGAGCTGAAGAAGCGTGGGTGAATAATGGGGTGTCCATCAGCCGTGGGCTCAGGCCCAGATTGGGATTTTCTCTGGGGATAATACAAAGCAGGGCGACAATTGATGATTCATAATGTACAGTTTTAGCCTGGCGATAGCGCCAGCTATTGTGGTGGGCATTAGTATTACAGTTTCTCAGCAAGTTGTTTCTGTCTGACAGCAATCTTTGCTTTCCCTGCTGAGGCAGGGAGAGCCACAAATTTAAAAAATATGTAGTTTTCCTTAAGAGTGTCTGCACAAGCATTTTCACCCAAGTCAGACATGCAGAATGCTATAAAAAAATGTCTTTGAAAGAAAGGAGGGAATCAAGGAACAAGCAGCGGTGAATAATGGCGCCATTTTATGTCTACTTACTTACGTCTGCTCCCTCATTTTGTGTGCTGAAGCTGCTTGAATAATCCCCCTAACAAAGTTGTCTAGCTCTCCAGTCATGTGAGCAGCACCTGTCTTGTGGAGGTTGAGGCGGCGCTGGAGGATCCAAGGAAGGGACGCTATCCATCAGTGGTTCCATTTGATATTTAATTTAGACTTTTATGAGCCTTAGAGGATGGACCATGTCATTTTTCTATGCCGTGCTCTCTGTATGGATGGAGGATAAATTCTCTTCCTCCATGGGGCCAGCATAAGCAAGGCCCAACTTAGATTTATAACTGTGTAGTGCTGGTGATGGTTGTCACAATTAGTGGCCTACATACAGCACCAAGCACACAGGTTTCAGTGGGTAAAACCTGTTATTACATGGAAGCAAAAGTTTAGGGGAAAAAAGGAGCAGATTTAGGTTTGAAGGCTGCTATAAAAGTTGACTATTATCTATAAATTTGAAAGCAGATATTTACATTCACTGTTTAAAATGACAGCTATTTTGGTGACACATCTGGAATTAAATCCTGCTTAAGGTCAGATGAGAGTAGGACTAATAAAAAATCTCTATTTGCTAAGTAACTTGCTTAAGGTTATTGTCCATTTGGAAGACCTGCTAGTGTTCAATCTTGAGATGTTGCTGCAATATTTTCACATCATGTTTTCTAATGATCCTATCTATTTAATGAAGTTCACTGAAAGGCTCCTCTTGCCTTTGTCTTCAAAGCCGTTAATGGCCACTGAGGCCAAACACTTGAATTTGTGTTTCATCAGATCACAGAACATGACTCCAAAATTTAGACTTTTGTGCTACTTTTTATTTAGCTTTCGGTATAGTTGCTTCTTCTTTGCTGAGCAGCTTTTCATGTCTTGTTGCTAATGATGACATCACTCAAGAAAGGAGCATGTTTGAAGTGTTGCCCTAAAATATATCCAGAACTGAGCCTTCAGTGAACTCAAATGTGGTGAATTTACTTATCAAAAATCTACAAAGACATCATCATTTACTTTTCTCAAATTATATAAAATTATAGAAATCTAATGTCAATTGCTAAATTTAAAACCTAATTCTGTTAATCCTGACTCACTAAAATAGGAAAAGATTAGTCAGACAGTAAAAATATAATGGTTATACATCTTTTTATGCGGTGTAAGCAGGTAGCTGGTGTCTACTGCAGTCTTTGCTCAGAACCGTTATGATTCTGTCACATAAGAAAGCACAAGAACAATAATCCTGTTTAAAAGCTGCCCATTTTTGCATTAATCAAGTGAGTTAGTGAAATTATGCACACATTTTACCTTGATATATAGATAGACTAAAATAGGTGCTTCTCTAAGAGGGTAATAACGAGTTTTATAAACTAATTCTTTCCTAATGCTCTGTTTGAATGTAATTTATAGCTTCATTTATTACCCCTTTTGTATTAGTAATTATTTCTAAAATACCAAAGAGCCATCTTTTCTTTCCCTGCTCTTCTTAGCCTCTGATTTATTGTCTCAGCTCTGGCCTGATGCCGTCTTCCCAAGGTGTGACATTTCAAAATATTTATAGCTCTGGCACATTAAAGGGCTTCCTTTGAAGGTGACCGACTGCTCTTCCACACCAATGTAATTAATAGAATCTCAGCTCTCTTGCCAGATCTTATTTATCCACCTCCATTCTGCTGAAACACTGCAGAAAACAGCAAGGTTTTGGCAATCTTTTTCACCTCATAAACAGCCCTTTTAATGCCCGCAAGTCCCAGGATGCATTGCACGGAGGGGTGAAAGGGAAGCCATTCCCCATCGACGCTCTGAAAGTTTAATATTTTATTGATTAGATTCAAGCCCCCTGTCCAAAGTGGCAATTAAAATTCAATTAAACTGACTGAAAGCATCATATTAAATTTCATTTCTTTATGAGCTTCAATGCTGGAGGACTTGAGCATAATCACAGCCTTTTTAGATTATATTATCCTGTTCATTCACTATAAAAGTGACACTTTTAGGTATACTTTCAATATTTCTTGAGTATAACCCTCTAATGAACACATTTTATAGCCATTAAATCAACTATTATTCAGCATTGCAATAAAGAGAAATGGCTGCTTTTTACTCTGCACTCAAGATTAGAAAAGATAGAATGTTGATTTTTTTTTTTTTGCACAGGTGTATGAATTAAGCAGTGATCTGAAATTATATCGTTATGTTACAATTACCAGTTGCATTGTATGTAAAGAAATATGAAGTGGAAGGAAAATAATACATAGTGTTCAGAAAGTGTGACTCCAGCTTTGCTTTTAGATAATACAGTTTTTATGCATTTTTATGTCAAGAGGGGTGGTAGTTCTGTAGTTCTGGCTAAATGTTTAGTGTTTTTTTGTTCAGGTGCCATTTTATCCTCTACCACAGCCTCAGGCTTTTGGGAGCATTGAACAGTTTTTTTTTTTTGCCTGTATTTAGCATTATTTTATATTTTGTATTTTACATCTTCCCATCTACTCTAGCCAGCTTCCCTGTTGCAATTTAAAAAACACATCCTCAGAGTATAATGCTGCCACTACCGTGTTTCAGTGGGAACTCAACATTTTCTCCCCTATAAATTTGTTGCTTACAAATGGACACAATACTTAGGTTTTGTAAAAAACAAACAAACAAGCAAAAAAACAAAAGAAAATTATGGAAAATCTTTATTTTACTTCATTTGTAGTCTAACTTTAATGCTGGCATGAACGCCATTGTATTGCATCTAGGATGTTAAAGGGTAATATAATAAAAGGCAAACATGTTTGATGAATTATAAATTCTTTGCATGAGACGGTGCACAACGGCTTGACTTTCAGCTTCAGAGTTTTCTTCAAAGCATAAGAATTTCTTAGTTAAAACAAAGTACATTTTGCAAAAAGCTTCAAAAGGAATTTTGTTTACAGAGACCTTATTATCTGGTTTATTTACGTTTTAGGTTGTAAGTGGTTTTTATTTCCCATTTTATTTGTTTTTGGTTGCGTTTTATTTTGGATGTTTAAAATTTCTTCCAGTTCCAGTGTGGAGTGTTCTGCACAAAGTAAAAGTTTATTAGTCTATGAGAGGGCGAACATGCATTATTATGCCCTTATGAATAGATGACTTGAAAATGGTCTCAAAACAAAAATATCTTCTATCACCACAGTCATTTGTGGGACAATTTATTGCCCAGTAAAATTTGTCGCCATACTCCAACCTGGGATGTGGATCTCTGCAGCTTACCATGGGCTTCTCTGCTGCTTCTTTGAATTAATGCACTCCTTGTCAGGCCTGCCAACTCAGGACTTTGCAAATTTGTGTCATTCTCATTGATTATTAACATTTTTTTCTTCCACGTTACACTTATGCTGCATGTTCTATTTGTTTCTCACATAAAATCCCCAAAAAGTGTATTAAAGTTTGTGGTTGTAAACAGTCTTTTAACACATAAACCAAACCAAGCAAGGCCTATCAATATAACACAGACAGTTAATAAAATTTCCTCGCTGTTCAGTGTTCTTTGTTATTAGGACTTTGCAAAGTTTTACGTCTACCGCTGTGACATTTGTCTTTTTTACAAGCAAATTACTGTCAAGTCAGGAGAAATGTTAGTGAGCCATATATATTTTATTTACATCTTATAAAGGCAGGACTTTGCAGGCTTGTTAGAACCTTTGCAAGGCAACTCTGAGTCAGACTGGTGATTATTGGCTTCCTCAAGGGAACCAAGAATTGTCTGCATAAAATTAATTTGCAATCGGTTTAGTAGTTGTTGAGGTATAATGCTTGGAAAGAAATGCCAGCATCATGATAGCGTTGAAGAAAAAAAGGGATGCAAAGATTGGGCTTCGTTTTTCTGAAAACATAAATGTTTTGTTTTAGGGCAGAATCTCTAATATTTACAGAGGATCTTTTTTTTTTAAAGTGGCGCAGAGCCAGATGTGGTCAGGATGTCTCAGTTATTCCCCCCAAAAAAAGAAAAAATAGACTTGAACTTCTGATCTGTTAATTGGTCAAGCTCTCATCCTCTGCCCACAATAAAGCCATTGATCCTTCAGCATCCTCCACAGTGAGCAAAACTGTTTAGCTGTAAACACCGAGTTGTGCGAGAGACTGAGAGAGCTTCCTATTACTGAGTGCATCTCTGTTTCCCCCCCAGACTCTTTGATCTGTGTGATCATTCTCTCCAGCTCCCTGAACATCCCAGCTCCCGCCTCTGTAATAAAGATATTCATTTACCTGATATGGAAATCTTGTTCACAACTGATCCCAAATGACTGTGGAAGAAAGTGGGGAGGTAAGAGGCAACAGAGGTGGATAGAGGAGGTGATGGGACAGGAGTGTGGAGGGAAAGAACGGCATAAAATATTAACTGGGATTGAGTCAATGTAACTCTGGGAGTCAGAAAGATAACAGAACATGACTTTGAACAACTTGCAGGTGGAGGGTTTTTATTGATATGTGGGGCAACTATTTTCAACTCATGAATCAGTTAAAGTAATAACGTATTCTTGATAATGGTTGATTAAATGAATGGAGATCAGTGCAGATATTTAAATATGCTCTCTATGTGTTTTTATCTGAATGCAGTGGCTTTAATTTGAAAAGTATTCAACTGACTTAATTTTTTTTTATCATTTTGTTACATTAAGCCGCAAATATTACTGTATTTTGTTTGGATTTTATGTGGAAGAGAAACAAAAAGTAGTTAAAAGTTTTAAAAAGAAAACTGATTCCTGGTTTTCCATCATTTTTTACAAAAGCAATAAAGTTTGTTGTGCATATGTGATCAGACGCCCTTAATTTCACTACAATTACAATGCTGCTGCAGGTGTTTTAGACTTTGGTCTGGACTTTGCTATTCTAAAACATAAATGCTCTGGCTATATATTTATTGTCCTGCTCGAAGTTAAAGTTTTTTGCTGCCTCAAACAGGTTTTAGTCCAGAATTGCCAGGATTTAACTCTGTTCCTCTTCTACCATGTTTTACTCTGGGGGTTTAGTATTAAGTGTTCTTCCTTTTTCAGGGAGTTGTTGTATAAAAGTGGAAACTGCACTTCTCTCCACCACATTGCAAGTATACAGTCCTTTGTGTTTGTATTAATATACACAAACTCAAAACACAGTGAAGATTAAAATGCATTGACATTTGTTTATGTAATGCAAGAAAACGTGAAAGAGCTTCATGAATATCAGCACTGTTGCACTGCAGTATTGGAATTGTCTTTAGTACTGCTTAAGATTTTATTTAAAAGACTTTGTCTTCACAATATGCTGTACTTTATACTAGCCAGGACGCATTAATAAGAAATGGACAGTTTGCAGTGAGGTAACAAAGTTTCAAGAAAACTCCCACTTTTGTTTGTTTCTCGTATGAGAAGCAAGTTTATTCTCACATTTGGTTGGAGCAAATGAGATACAGGGTGGTGATGATCATGTTCCAAGTTAATCTCCCGTTCTTTTATTTTGTTTAAATGTACAGCTCATTCATTCCAGGTTTTATTGTCTCTGTCAGGGGAACACTGCTTTCCCCTATAACATGGCCACCATGCTCAGCACATCAGGCAAGTTCTTGATTCTGTACTCAGTAATTTAAAGCCTTTATGGAAATGCAATTTCAGGGCTCAGTGCTTGTTTTTCTAAATTGTACTCAAGGAATTAGCTACTCCAACCACAAATCAGTTGAATTTATGCCCAGTTGTAATACACTTTATGGGCCCATGGTACATTGCTTCAAAAACAGCAGATGTGGAATTATGATAAATATAATGAGGGTTTTTTTTCCTCTTTGCTTGCCTCTTTCTGTCTCTCACCCTTCTTCCTTCCCTCGCTCTCGGCTGCAGGGAAGGGGCTGAGGGGAGGAGGACGTGAAGCGTGTTTATGTACGCCATACAATACATTTAATGTCTTAGTAAGGGCCGCCAACAAAACTTGATTAATGTCCTCATCTCTTTTATTAAAGATAAGAGTGGCACTGCAGTCAGAAGATAGAGAGGGTGCTATAAATCTCAGGCAAAATGAGCAGTCAAATAATCATTCATCAGAAATGAAATCTACATACATTAACACTCGCAGACGTTCTGCTGTGAATATAAACATAGGGCTTACGGGTGATGAAGCCGCTTTCATTTATCCATATACTCTCAGTGTGGGGGGAGGTGGAGGGAGGTGCCTGAACACTGTAAGCTCTCAACTGGCAATGATGTTTGAGGGGCTTCTGTCCTGCTAAGCTACGGTCCGCCAGACTGAGCATGTGTCCAGAGAAGCAGACATGCAATCATTAGAGCAATGGATGAGTTGGATGGCAGAGGCAATTAAGCATCTCCCTGAATAGGACATAATGTTGATTCATCCCTACGATTAATCAAGGCATGCATTAGACAGTGATGGGCGACCCCATGCCTTTGTGACAAAATGATTCTTCATCTCCTGTTTGGGGATAGAGATCCTGAGGTCCCTAATGCGCCTTAGAGGTGCCCCAACGAAATCCTGTCATCCATTTTGCTTCCATCGCTGACAGCTATCAACCTGTCTTCTGCTCGCCGAGGAACATTATCTGATCTCCCAAGGCGGTTAGCGACAACGACTAAGATCATGGGTGGTGGCAGCGGACAGACAGACAGACAGATTTGTAAAGCACAGAGATTGTTGCCCTGCTTCTGTGAAATGGTAAATCCACATAGACGGAGCTACGCAAACTGTACTGGAGATGAAAAATGTTCAGATGCACACAATTTCTTTTTTCATGTATGTATTAACAGAAAGTTTTAAAAGGACTTGATGCAACTTTATACTTCCAATTTCCAGCATCTGAAGTAGAAATCTCATTCTTTCCTTTGCAGTTGTTGATGCAATTGAATTTCTTAACATGTCCTCCTTGAATGAATTTCATTCAGTTACAATTTTAATATTCCATCATCATTAAATATCAATAAGAAATAAAAAGTTCAATTCAGGTTTTCTATTAA
Source organism: Brachyrhaphis roseni (assembly GCA_903066815.1). Classification (NCBI taxonomy): domain Eukaryota; kingdom Metazoa; phylum Chordata; class Actinopteri; order Cyprinodontiformes; family Poeciliidae; genus Brachyrhaphis; species Brachyrhaphis roseni. The sequence goes on along the minus strand of CAEFZY010025664.1, from coordinate 12,340 downwards.
CTTATTCTTCAACCTTCATAAGACTGGCATGAAACAGAATGTCTTCAGTCAGAAGCTTTTTCAGATATGTTGTAACACAGACTGCTACAGGAGATTCTTTCTGCCAACCGCCGTAAGAACCTTCCACAACTGTATGAAGAACCTTGAATAATGTGAGTTACAACAATATTAAATTCCCCTTTCATATCAATAAATCTTCAAACTGAAATTATTTGAATTGAACCACTCTAAAGCAGTACAGACGTTACATCATTTAAAAGTTGATTCACATATCCTTACTTATTAACTCACAGGACCTTCCTGTGAGAAATATTGGATTTAAACATTGCTGGAATAAATTAATTTAAAGAAGTGAAAAATAAACTGAGGCTGACCTTTAATTTGATTTGACTCAGTCAAACTTTTTCAGGTTTACACCTTCAGCAGATGCTGTCTGACTGATAATAATGCATATTTCACATTAATCACTTATGATCTAGACGTCACAATGTGATTTATTAAGCGATGCACTTACAAGAGTGCATTTGTCGCCCTTAAGAAATATTAAAGCTGAAAGGTGATGATTTAGGACTGCATTCCTCCAAATGTCTTTTTTTTTTTTTTTTTTACAAGTAACGCGTTTATATATTCCCAAAATTCAGAACATATCCAGTCATTCCAGACACTTTGTTTTATTCTATCTCTGTTCCTCTCCTCCCATATGGCCACCTATTCAGCTGTATTGCCGTAGCATGAGATCATTACCTTCATCATTGAGCCCAGGCATCTGAGCGCCTGTTAACCTGGAACAGACCCGGCTGTGCTGATGGTACAATATGCTCCTTGTTATTCTAGGATCATTGACGCTAAATCCCTGGCAATCAAGTCAGTTTTGTCGAAGCTCATTGGCTCAGTGGGGTCTCATCTCATCTGTGTGCTCAAAATGAAGGCGAGAGTGTTCGGGTTAGTTAGGTCGTTAGGAAGAAATTCCTTGATAATGGCGCATGTTACATTAGACTCCTACAAACCAACGATAAGTGTTTCAGTGTCTGTGTAATATAATTTACAGAACTGTTACGGTAGATAAGAAATTCCCCGGAGGTATGAAGTGGAGATGAATTGGTTCTTGTTAATCTACATTTGTTCCATGCTATATAACCAATATGCATTTATAGATTCCTGCTGCAGATGATGTGCCCTGAAATATTCACTTAAACCATCCATCTCTCTTAGTGGCAAGATGTGTTTGGTAATGCTATGATCATACATGTTTAAAACTTTAGTTTCAAAACTTGTCAGAAACATGACATGGTAAAATACTTGTCTTGAAAACACTAAGAGACCACTTAAATCAGTTTCTCAGATTTTACTTTTTATAGGTAGGTATACGTTTGAGTAAAATGAACATTGTTCTTTTATTCTATGAACTACTGACAACATGTCTCCAGAATTCCAAGCAAAAATTTTGTATTTATTTAAAAAAGTGAGAAATAGCTTTTAACATCTTGACTTATACATTATGGGGTGATAGTATATGTTAAGTTGTGAAAAGGCAAAGAAGGATAGGCATTTTTTCTGTTGGGGTAAGCAAATCAGAAGATATATATTGTATATTTTTGATTTTTTTTGTATACCTGTTTGTGATTGAGTCCTTTTTTCACATTCCAAATTTTGATCCATGTATTGTTTTAATGTGCATCAGATATTAAGCTTTGTCATGTTTATGTATTATGTAGCAATCCTAATAATTTTGCTTGTTGTGGTAAAAGGTGTGATTCATATCTCATACATACTGCATATCCAGGACTTATGAACATATGCTCCATGAATTTTTTCAATTTTATTGGTTTTTTGATTCGTTTAGTTTATTCGTGCTGCACCAGTTCACAACACGTCATGTTAAGATACTTTACAAAAAAATTATAAATTCAATTCAAACATGCATACATTCTAATTGATTCTACTTATCAAACAATTCATCAAGTTCAGTTCAACATTCAATTTGTTTTTTTAATAAAGGTTTTCTATCTAAGGAAACACAGAAGGGCGCATCAAGCCAATAACTTGCAGCATTCACTCCTTCACATAGCGACACTATGTGAAGGAGTGTTGCTAAGAGAGCTACGAAAATTGAAGATTGACTTTGCAGCAATCTCTCATCCTGAGCATGCATGTTGAGAAAGAGGGCACGAAAACTCCCCTCAACAGGAAGAAAGATCCAGCAGACCTAGTTTCTATCACATCAAATTCAGACAAACTATGTTGAAAAGTGGTTGAAAAGTAATGATGTGTGAAACAGTTTAAGAGGTGTGAATACTTCTATGAAGCACCCTATACTTAGGATTTGACTGCCATGGATTTGGACTTCTCTGGTGGATGATCCTAAACTTTTGAGCTTACGTGATTCCTTAAGCAAATCTGCTGCATCATCTTTTGTTTATCCTTCTTACTCCGGCATGTCAGCCTTTCGGAGGAGGAGCAGGCCATCATCATGGACGTAGCATCAAGCGTCTCCTACAGCCTTGCAAGGTTCCTGGAGGAAAGACATGTTGTCAGTGCACATTCATCACACAGTCCAACGTTGGAAACAGATTTCCCTCATAAGCAATTTTGCTCGTTAGAGTCACAGCGCAGACTTGCTGATTGGAGTAACTCTGAGGCTACAACTCTGAGAGCGAAAGAGAGAGGAGCATGACTGAGAGGAGGAGGGAGTGGGAGGGAAGGAAAGGGCCTGACACGTTTTACAGTGATGTGAAAGCTGAGATGTTGATTAATGTGTATTGCTCCTGTCACATAAACTGAATAAATAAATATCAAACAAAAGCTGGAGGAGAAGCTCATTTATAAACCAGGAAATGAAAGTTGCATTTAGTTTGGGAGTAAGACGGACTGGGATGACAATCTGTGGACATGACTGTAAACAAGAAATCAACACTGTGAGGGTCAGGACTGTGGGCCCATATGCCTGAAAAACCTTGTGGGGTTACTACAAGCATTCCTTAAAGCAACGCAGTCCAGTTGTTTTGTCACAGACAAAAACATTAGGTGGAGATCTCCATTGTGTTTCCAGCTCCTTTTCTGTAATAAATGGTTAGCATGCAATCAGGTCCCAAATGCCTTCAGAAGCAGTGATTGGTTTCAAAACAATCGAACGGGGCTTACAGTTAAAGTGGGGTACAAAGCAAACATTGTTTATGAAATTTAAAACCCCACCCAACATGCTGCAGGAGATGGATGATGATAACAGAATATTTCACAACGGCACGACCCTGCTCTGTTCATTAGGGATAGGCCTGTTTATTTTGATCTTCGTGTCCCATTCACAAACACGCTTGTTTACATAAATAAACAATTTTATGTTTGCTGCCATGGAAACAGGGTTTACACAGGCATAGAAATCACCGTTTAATGGAGTAAGATGTTTACATGCCTGAGAGTGCATACCTCAATTGTCACATTATGGCTTCTTATAACTATGTGGAAGGAAGCGATTAAAAGTGACAGCTCTCAAAGTTACAGCAGCTCCATGGAAAGCAGAAAAAACATAGCTATAAATCAGTAACTGCTTGGTTCAATATTATTAATTATAATTAATAGTCTGGTAATGGTATTAATTGATTTATCACACAATAAATATGACAATGGATTATTTTAGTTATAACCACTAAAGTATTAGAATTATCAAAAATTATAAATCAAAAAAATGCTTTCTTTTGCTTTTGTCATTATTATTATTAATAATATGATCATAATAAAACTACTCCTCATAATAATGATCTTACTTCTTTTATCTGAGTACTTTCTTGATATTATTAAGATAATAATTATAATGACTATTATTACCATTAATATCTCTTTGTAACAAGAAAACAATGAAGGGATGGCTGATCAGAACCAACATACAAAGAACTGCAGCAGTTTAAATAAGTCAAACAAGAAAAAAAAAAAGACATTATCATATATGTGGGAAAGAGGCAGTGATATGTGTTGCCTAAGAGGAAACTGTATTTAATAGCTGTGTTGATGAGATTCTCACATTTAAAAGAACCACTTATATATACACAAATGTATCACATGAAGCACTAGTTAAAACCAAAAGGTATCACTCTGGCTCCCATTTCCTTTGGTCTTAATTTGCCCTTAGTCATTATTGGCCCTTTCAGCTGGAACTGCACTCTAAGAGATCAGTGCAAATTCAAAGCAAACCCTTTGCACAGATATTTTTTGTTTTGTTTTACTGATATTTTTATTTATTTATTTTTACCTTTTTTGAGATTATCCAGTAAGAACCAGTCAGTGTGACTGCGTTTGATTCTTAAGGTTGTGCTCTTCTCTTTTTGGATTTGGTGTAGCTCTTCACTTGTTTCTGCTGAATAGTAGTTATTTTGTGATGTTTTACATTTGGTTGTATTCACTATACTATTCCATTCACATTGAATATTTCACATTATAAATGAGGCAGGAAGACATTTCAGCCAGTTGATTAGGCATCATTGATCCTTACTAATTAATCTTTGCCAAAAACAAAAAAAAATTCTTCTGCAAATATGGAAAGAGAAACTCTCCTCGTTAACGAGCTCTTGTTTTATCAGGTCAGTGATGGCAGCTAGCCTACCCCGCTGTCATTCTCCTCATGAAGAAATGCACTCATGCAGTAACTCCTTTTCTTGCTTCCCTCAGCTCCTTTTCTTCCCTCCCTGGATTTGCAGATTCCATCTCCTGCCCCGGCATCTAGAGAGAAGTCATTTTACAGTTCAATCAGGAATCCTAATAAACTGACCTGTGTTTTAATGACTAATTCATTGTCTCCTTTACTACCTTCATGGGTATAAAGCAGATTAATGACTTGAGCAAGGTTAAAAACAGTACCACTGTGCTTTTCCTTCAACTGTTATCAATCATCCTTTAGATTCTTGAGAGAGCTACGGAAATTGAAGAAAAATTAGCAATCTTCTTGATGGATGGCAGCATAGGACAGAGTGTACATTAGATTAGTGTTACAGAATGAAATGGAAGACAGCTTGTGTTTTAGGATATGCTGTTTAGATGGCTCAGGCTCTGATGCTGTACTACAGAATAATGTCACAGTTTAGGTAACATTAAAGGAAAATCACTCACTTTTATTTCTCCCAGCTATCGGCTCCCAAACCTAGGATTTTCCAGGCCAGTTTTACTGCAGACCGTACCGTGCAGGATAACTCTTCAAAGCCCCGGTAAAAATTCCCAATAAAATTTCAATAAATGTTACAAGTATTAAACAAAGTGCCACAAAATCCACCTGAGAGATAGCATGAAAGTTTGACTGTTTGAAAGGAAATTATAAAGAAATAGGATAAGAGAAACAAATTATACACAATGCTTTGTCACAAGGAGAGTGCATTGCTTTTTATATACTTTAAAAAGTTCCCTATAAAAGTTTGGATATTTAATAAACATTTACTATTGTCCGAGCCTTAAAGCTGTATGTTAGTCAACATGTTTTTTCCAACTTTAAATGGGAATATTGTTTCATAAAAAGATCATGTACCTAGAAAGACATGATTCATAAGTTTTTTGTTGTGTGTTGCTCACTGAAAACAACAATGAAGTGGAATGACAGAGGTAAAAACTACACAAAAGGATGATGAAAAAAAAAAAAAAAATCAATAAAATCTGTCAGTATTTGGAAAGCACCCCTAACTCTATGAGTGGCACTTAATATGATGTAGTTTAATCCTTTGCTGGAGGATTGTAACAATGTTTCTGATTTTTAAGATATTGCACAAGAAGCATTTTGTGAAGTAAATTAAGCAACTTTATTTTTACAAAACATTCCCAATGAAATTTCATTTGAATTGGTTTAAAAGGTATAACCAAATTTCCAAATATTCCAGAGAGTACCATTTTTATCTTAATCTAAAAGTGGAAAGAACATAATTTCACCATGATCCGACCTTTGCTCATGGTGAAATTATGAGCAAGGATACCTTTTGTACCTTAAGTAGGACCTTCTAGGTCAATAGAGATCTCCTAGAGAAAACTTTTTTGACAACTTTTCTTTGGTGAAGAGCTCCAAGGCTTTGACGTTTAACGTTTAGATCGCTTCATGCTCTATCAAATTCAATTTGGGTCTTTTCAAAACCGATTTCTTAGATTTTATATAAATTTGGCAGTGAACTTTATTTATATTTAGAAGATTTGCCTGTTATCCTTGTTTCTGTATAACTGTTCTTAAAATTGTCTGGAGATGCTAACTCATATGTTTCATTGCATTTCTTTACAATATTTACAAGGAAGAGCTTTAAGAAAAAACTCCTGGGAAAACTTAGGTAACAGTGTAGAAAGTCAGGAACAAGATTTCTCATGAGTTCTACTTCTTTGACAGTTTATTTACTTTTTCCTCATACTGTACTTCTTTTTTTTTGTTCAGAAATCCCATGGAAGAGAGAGGAAGAAGAAAATAAGGCAAAAGGGGGGATGGCAGGGAAAGGAGAAGACAGGGTGTAAGGCTGCGTCTTTGTTTACCATTCCATATTCCCATCTCTCTCTCTCACACGTATGCCTCTGCTGCATCTTTGGGCCCTTCCCACTCCTGGCCCAGTCATTTCTGACAATGCTAATGATTTAGAGGAGAGCCCTCCACAACGGATGATTTGTGACATGCAGGAAGCCTCGAAATGGGGGAGGACTCGGCAGGTTTTTTCGGTGGGGAGTGTTTGGGATCCAGGGATGCCTTGAAGATAGCGAGTCATTATATTTAAGACAAGTGTGACATCCTACTTCAAGGAAGCAGCACACTTATGTGTGGTGGGGGGGATTTTTTTGGGGGTGGCCAAAGTAGGGAGGGGTAGGTAAGTACAAAGGAATGCCTTGGTGTTTTTTGGAGATGACATCGGAATAGGAGGCAGGCATATGGAGACGGCAGCCTGGAAAATAATGGGTAATGGAAGAATTTAGCCTCAGGCTATATGCCTGCTTTGCCTACTTCTGTATAACTAGTATATTTATAATTCAAATACATACCTTTAATAATTAACCACTAGTGAATATTAAAGGAGAATATGGGATATCTTTTCTGCAGAAGGAGTCAGGTAAAAAAAGTATTAAATTTCAAATTTGACAACTGTACAGAACAAAGGACGAGAAAATGAAAACTGAAATGTTATCTGACATTTTTTGGCCAATTTTACTTTAGGTAAACAAATAAAAAACAGTCATGTAAGTCATATTTTTTTTGTATTTGACAGTGAACTTATGTTTCATTAAAGATAAAAATAATTAATAATACCACCAAACATGGCTCAAAATAAAGACACATCTTAGTAAATAAGAATTTTATTGAAATATGTATTTATCTCAGTAATTCAGTTCAAAAAGTGATACATTGAAAGTGTTGATTTCTGTTAGTTTGCAGTATTACAGCTTACAAAAACTAAAGTATTACATAAGGTCAATAAAAGTGGATTTTTAATACAGGAGTGTTATGTTAGGACTTACACAATCATGTTGAAAGTTTTTGGCTGGATAGTTTTTCAGCAGACAGTCTTCGACAAAGAGGTTACCACAAAATGCTTTCTGTTCCTGGAGTGGTTTATCCTAGTGTAATGGAAAGCTGAGTGGAAGAAAAAACCTAGGACATAAAAAAGTGCACTATTATAAATGCCAGCTTGATTGAATAAATAAAGTCAATTCACTAGTTTCAGGAAGATTCACAAAACCAGGATTGCAGCTGGTGTTCAAGAACCACCACATAGAGATGTAATGTGAATTTCACATTTTTCGTAATTTAATCAATTAAATACATTAACTTTTGACAATATTCTAAAATTGCTGAGACAATAATTGACCAACATTTTAAACAAAGTTCAGTTAGAATATAGAAAAGTTATTATTTCATGGGTTTATGTTTTCATGCCATGGTGATGGCAGCTCCTTAGCAACATGGTGGTACAGTTGTTTAAGCTTCTCCACCGGATTTGATTGTTGCTTGTAGTCGCTGTGAACCTGCGCTCTGTAATAATGAACGCAGCACCAGCAGTGGTGACAGACTTATGTCTGGGCAAAACACAAAACTGCAGCATGAAAAACACACATAACACACATAATGTGGCAATCCAGGTGATTGTCACTATGCAATAAACTCTGAGCCTGCTTACCATACAACGCTAGCATTTCAGACACATTTAGCCTGCTGCGAGTTGAAAATATGGACAATTTTTTGCCCTCATCTGCATTCAGCTTTGAGTGTGCCTTTTAAAATAAAACCTCCCAGAGGACAGTGTGTTTTGTACTCTGTACACAAGTGGCACAGAAAAGCTCTCACAGACTGTGTCAACTGATGTTATGCAAACACCAGCGTTCAACAAGAACCAATGCATTTGCATCCCTGGGATCTTAAACGTGCCCCGCTTTCATACAGGCCCCACTTCTGTCGCTTCCTCTTTGATGTGGCTCATACATATTAAGAAACCGAACCCTGCAGAAGGAACATCAGCCAAGCGTTCACCAGAGCACAAACTCAATTTGTGCAACCTCTCAAAAAAGAATAAAATAATAAATAAAAATGCTGCATTAGTTTGTCCCACTTTATTTCCAGAGTTAATTAGAAAGTGAGAGATTGGACAATTAGCTCATCCATGCTAATTGATTATAATATTACATCTTGGCGATGATGGGATCATCTCGGAGCATTCCTCCAATATTCTACTAAGGGATTTGATAATTTATACAATGTTTTTTGTGTAATGAGGAGCTTTAAAGAGCAAATCAGCAAGGGAAATTGTTAATTCAATTCCACTCAGATAAGTCAGAGGAGTTTTTTATTTTTTTTATTTTTAGTGGGAGTTGATGAGGTGAGTGGGGTGGGGGAGGGCACGCACTGAATGGCAGGGATCTTAGAGAACATCAGTGTCCTTTTAGATTATTATTCACGTCACCACAAGCAATGGGAATCTCTAGTTAATTTCTGTCACTTGCACAATAGGATCTGAACCGATTGTATTGAGGTTGTTTCGTTCTGGTGCTCATTAGTGAAAAGCAATTCAGGTCATATCTGCAACAGAAAGAGAGCCATCATACTGAGATAAACTGAATATTACCTCATGCATCTAAATCAACGTGTCTTTGCTGTGCAGCTTGTAAAACTATATTTTCTCAGCCATTACGATGATCAGTGTTCAGTATTCAATACTTTGTTGTCATTGTAATAATGATTTACCTACACGTGTAAGTGAGATGTTATTTAAGCATCTTGCTTACAATTGAACTGGTACACGGGTTATTTTTTGAAGTGCAAGTCAACAACAGTGAATCTAATAAAATGACAACAAGTCAAAACTTTTGAGGAGGAGTTCATTAAAACACAACAGTGATCCAAAATGACTGCTTCCTGGTGGGCTTGGGGCACACAGTATCTCCAGGACATTTTGTTGTCTGCCTTGCAGAGTGCTACTTATGTGCCAGTTTTTATAACTCTTAATAAAATTGGTTCAGCGAACTGTTGAACCATTTCCTGACTTCTGTATTTTTTTTAAAAAAGGAAAAGGTTACGGCTGCCCAACAGGCAATTAAAAACTTAAGCAAAATAACAATCAACATTGAAGTCTAAAAGTTCTTCCCCCACACCCCTCAGTTCTTGGGCATAATTATATCCTGTCCCTACTTCCTCGGTTGTCAGATATCTGCAGTGTGAAACTCAGGTGAGGACTTCTATCCCCTTCACAGCTCTAACTCCATCACAGTATGACAATCTGTCGAAAGCCACAGGCCGCAAGGCAAAAATAGGGGAAAAAATGAATCTGGAGGAATGTGCTCGTGTATTTCGCCTGAAAAATTAAACTGTGAGAGCTCAAACTTCCTCCTGGAAGACTCAAAGAAGACACAGGTCCAGATTATGAGTTTTACTTGAAGAAAAACACTAACTTTTTTTAAAGCATAGATCATATGCTACTTATATATATTCATAAATATTGCCCATGCTCTCTTTCATATTGAATACTCTTTATTTCTTAGAAATCAGCTGTGAGTTCTTCCTCATATTTTTAAAATCTTTACCATAAAAAATCATTTTTACAAAATATGACTCCTCTCAGCTGAACATATGCAGCAAATAAAAAAATAGGATTCATATGTGTGTAATATTAAAGTATTACACTTTTTTTTTTTAACTGTGCTTAATAATTAATAGCCCATCCCATCTCTCTATGAATATTTACATGTAAAGTGTCCCTGGGAGCCATCCATATGCCAGAGGGAGGGAAAACTGTGTGTTTACAGCATTAAACACTCAAATATCGTCTGCAAACCCGTTTCGCCTCCAACCACAAAAAACACGTACTAAAGCATGGAAAGCATTTTACTTGTTGTTGCAGAATGTAACCCGTTCAGGTTCCATCGAGATGTGGCAAGTCAAATTACACGTCCCCCTTATTTTGTGCTGAGATGAAATCCCTGGACGCACCTTGTCTAGTTTGAACATGAAGGGGGATCAGAAATAATCTTTTCCTTTGTTTTCCCCACTTCCAAGTGCAATGACATTGTTCATTGAGATCACCCTCCACTTGTGTGTGTGTGTGTGTCAAAGTGTCAAAGGTCCTGTTGTCGGTGCCCGCCGAAATCAAGATGAAGAAATTACACATGGTATTAGATTATGCCGTACGACGCAGCGGGAGGGGGGAAACAAGGGGAGGATTCAGGCTGGTTTGGGAAGCTGATTGTAGATTTAAGTAGGAGGAAAATCAAAGACAAACATTGCATGTTATGAATGAGTGTGTGGTTGTGCAGCTCATTTCTGCTGCCAAACCTTAATGCGCTACTCACTTCTAATCCCAGTGGTTGACTTCTCTATGGTTTTCTCTTAGTATCTGATCCAGAAACACAGAAGAAATGCTGTAACGGAAGAGTGAGAACGTGTCCTGACCCCCCTGCTGGAGTGTGATCATATCCACATATATCAGCCTCTGACCTTTGAGGGACACACATGAGGAATGTTGAGGAATATCACAAAATCCCTCTTCACTTTAAAAGCTAACAATGGATAAGCGGGATACGCAACACAAACAAATAACGCTGTTCCTGGTGAACCTGGGCATGTTGGGTTCTGTTGCTCTCATTGGTGATATTTATCTAGGAAGGAGAAGGCTGAGTGTTTTTGTTGCCTCCTCCCTGCAGGTCCCCAGAGCTCTCAGATCTCCTCTCGCGTCTCCTGTGTGGATAAGTGCTGGCTGCAGAGGCAGCGCTGCTCTTTGATATTTCACTCCTAATTTGAATCAGTGGTCGCTTTATTTGACAATGCCAGGTAATTACCTGGGTAGCCTCGCTCGGACGTGTGAACTCCTGCAGAACCAGAAAGCAGGGAGTGAATGAAGGGGTTTGTGGGGGGGAAGAAGGAGAGCTATCTGGATATCAGACGGAACATGGATAACATAAGCAGGAAAAAAAAAACAGGGGTATAAAAACAAACAAAACTTATATTCACTTGTTTACATGCGTTGTATTCTGCAGGTATCGTGAGTAAGAGGTTTTGCTTAGCAAGTCGAGTGTGTTAGCAGAGAATTCCTCAGTGGTTTTTCTGTGTCATGCTGTGAAGCAGAGCAAACATGAGGTCACACAGGGAAAGTTACACAGATGAATGTGGAAGGGAGGACATGGTGCACATAATCCAAATTAATAGGTTTTGTCTCTTAGGCTGGGTCATTTGATTACATGTATGCGTGTGTGTGCGTTGGCGTGTGCGCGTGTGTGTGTTTGTGGTTGGGTGGGGGTGTCCCCGGGTGTGTGTAAGTGTGTGAGAGAGCGAGGGGAGTCATTGGCATGTTACTAATGAGCCAGTGTGTAGAAATAAACAGAAGAACAACTCAAAAGTCAACTTTCTGTGACTTTAATGTGGACACAACATAAAGGACACCTCCAAAGCTACAAACATTTTGAAAATTTTACTCTATATAAACTAGTTAAATAAATCTGAAAATGACATATCTGAGCATTCAGAAATATTAACTGGTGTTTCTGGTGGGGTTAACGTCAGTATTCGTAAATGGCCGGATGTGGAGCCTTATCAATGATGTTTATTGAACAGGAGAGCAGTGTTTGCTCCACTGCGTGACCTGAATATCAAAACGCGTCGCTCCACGTGAATGCAGCTGCGTTCAGGCTGACTTCCCGGCGATCTCCTTGGAGGAAACCAGCCGACAATGCAAGCGTGGAAGGACCTGCAGTTTCACAGAAATACAAAAACAAAAAACAAAAAAAAAAAAAGTGAAAAATTAAGAAAAAAAAATCGCTCAATAAAAACGGTAATTTCAAACATTTTAAAAATACTACTACTGCTACAAATGAAACGATACAGTATATATATATATATATATATATATATATATATATA
>CAEFZY010025660.1:0-23515 GCA_903066815.1 Brachyrhaphis roseni | reverse complement strand
AACAGTTGGAAGTTGTATCTTCATCTGAGATTCTGGTCTTTTTGCATGTTTCACTCCGTTTTTAGTTGGATATTTCATGATTGAAGTACCCAAAAGAAATTACTCAAAGGAGCATATCTGCTTTGAGCGTTTTTTTCGTCTTGTTTTCCCCCCATCCTGTTCATTTGATTGGCTGTGCTGCAGCTTACGCACTATACCTACAGAGTGTGGAAAAACAGAAGTCTGCAACACACAGCAACCTGGTTACAAAATAAAACCAATTAATACATATGCACAAATATAAAACAATAAAAACAATTTAAAACCATTGACACTGTTTCATAGAATCTTGTTGCCTCTCTTTAAGAACCGCTCAAAATAAATCCAATGAAATAAATGTGAAAATGTTACCAAAACAAACGATCTAGTTAGTTAACACAATGCCCTTGAGTTTCCTTTTACATGCATTCCCATGAAACGTAATTAGGTGTAATGTGTTATGGATGTACACCACTTGGAGCAGTGGTCAGTCGGGCCGGGGTATTTACTGAGCAGGGTTGTTCTCAGGCAGATAAACGGAGTTCCCAATGTTTTCCCCTGGAGAAATAACCCAGCTTTTGAGGGTTCATTAATTTGTTTAATTTAAAGGACATTCCAAGCAGGGCAGAATCTGAAACGCCTCCCTCGGAGACGAGAAAGAGGGGAAACGAGGCCTTTACCTGAGGCAAAGACTCCCACTCTCATTAGGATGATCATAATGATGACGACGTGGGAGGGAAGACTCTTTGTCCTAGTCAAGGTTAGAGACGTGTATTGGGGAAAGGAGGGAAAAAAAACAGAAAAATATCTCATCTTTCATCGTCTCAAGTGAACAAAGAGAAAATTAACATTTTTTTCCCAGGCAGCAGGGTTGTGCAGCTTGGCTCATGACACGCCGTGTCTGAGGAAAAGGAGGGTGTGCACCAGTGCACCCCTGCATGTGAGAGTGCATCTGTTAAAAAAAAAGTTTCACGGGAGTAATTAGTGCACCATCGGTTAATTACTCCTGTGTATTGATAGTTTGGCAGACAAAACCAAAACAATGAGCTTTACAGAGAACACACACACACACACCCCCACACATCTGCTCTAATTAGATTAAAACCATTCGAGAAGCCCAACTCTGAATACCCAAGCTCTTATGTAAACATCTTCTGAAAAATATCCTCCTTACATAATAAAAAAAAGATGAATCGGAGCATAAATCAGTGAAGGCTGCGTCATTTAGTAATATTTTAGATTATTAAAAAGATTGTATTGATTGGACTTGCTCTGTTTTTGTTTTCTGTCTCCACTTACAATACCTTGCAAAAAAATCTTGAACTTTCTTCCTCATTTTGACACTTTGTAACCACAAATTGCAATTTATGCTTCTGTGATTTAATGTAGTAGACAAACACAAAATTATTTATCAGTAGCAATCTGAAAATTCTTTACTTTCATATCCCCCCAAAATGTCCACACTTTTGTAAATAGCTGAGCTAATTTTTAGCTATGCTTTTTAGCGTTTTACTATCTTTAGAAAATATTTAGTGCAGTTATCTTCTCCTAAAGTAATTACTCCAGATAAATTCTTAATTGACTTACTTGGCCATCCTATAAATTTCAAGTTGAGTGAAGTTTGATATCTTGACTGAGATTTTTTCACGTAGTGAACTGTTTATATTCATGCTGTTATTTTGAAGTAGGTGAATACACTATTTCTGTTTCCTCTCGTCATGTTCTCCACCCATGTTGCGGTGCAGCAAATGGCATTTATTCTGTACCCAGAATGACTTGCTGTTCTAAAGTAAACAGTTTAAAATCTTCTGACGTCATCTGTGTTTTCTAACCAAAGTTAATTAGTCAAAATCAGCAAGAGACTTAGCAAAACTCAACACCTAGAAAACTAAACCCTGGAGTGAAACAATCAAATAATCACTTTCTGAAGTGCAAACAGTACAACTAGGAGTGCAATAGCAAATTTTATCCTGTTGTCAAATTGTCATTGACGCATGGTGTGAATCAATATGGTTGAATTTAATGCTTTAGTACTAGCTTTTGCTAAATACAGTACCATGTTCATACAGCATGTTCATGGAGAGTGCTTTAGGGTTAATGCAACTAACGGTTTAGTTTGCAGTGCCCACCACTGATGAGAAGCGAGACAGACTACAAATTTCTGTTAACTTTGGACTGTAGATTTTAGAAATGTCTTTCCTGAAATTTCACTCCAAGTCCCAAATAAGAATGAAAGTAGAACTCCTTCCTGCAGGTCTCTGCCTTCTTTCTTGGCTGATACATATTCCAGTTTTCTTGGGAAAGTCTCGGAAGGCAATCTCACCTACATTTGAAGTTTACTCTCTGCTTGTTACCTTTTTGAGGTCTCTTAACAGATGTTTTCTTGTGTTTAAGACTGGGCTTTAGCAGTGCTGAAGGACAGGGAGATGTTTTCCCTGAAGCTGCCGCAGAGTTTTCTTGGCTCTGTTTCACCGTTCAGCTGGAAGTTGAACATTTGCTCCAGTCTCAGGTGGATTTAATGCTATGGCAGGTTTTGTTTAAGGATCTCCCCTGTATTAGGCTGTAGTCAGTCCACCCATCCCTCCCTCCGCCCACCATGAGTTGGTCTTGAAGAAGTCCCTGTCGATTCAACCTTATTTCATTTCAGAGTGCTTTAATATTAGAACATTGTCCACGTGGGACCATTCAGAGTATAAAAATAAATAAATAAAAGGTTGACCACAGAGATATTGTGGGAAACCTCTGAGACATTTTTTTTATTTTGTTGATTGGTTTTGTCCCTCACAACTATTGTTTTTTTTCCTATCCTCCGTGAGTTATTAAATCTTCAAATACAATTTTTTTTGTCTTCATATCCTATTTGCAATAGCTAGCCTCTTGGTAACATCTGTAAAAGTTGTATTAATAACACCTGACTCCTACATAGAGTTTCACAACAAAGAACATTAGTACTTTTAAGCTGCTACTGCGACAACAGCACTTAAATAGTTCATTGAGATGAGATGGGGCCATTACAAAACCTTCTTAGTTATTCTAAAGTAGATTTGCTGCTGTGTTTTGGGGTCACTGTCCTTTCTCAGCTGTTGGACAGATGGTCTGAAATTTGTATATAGAATGAAGCTTTATTGCCACTCAATGGGGCCATTCAGGTGTACCAGCAGCCACTGCATGCAAATTCACACTGACAGAAATATAAAAATGGAGAAAAAGAAAAAAGACTGTGCAGTGAGGGCAAATTTATAATATAAGTGAAAGAAAAGCAGCACAGTTTTAGCTGTGTTTATCAAGAGGCAGTTCTGATGGTACCAGTCCACAAAGTCTGGAGTCAACTATTTGTACTCTGAAACGTCTCCAACTGTAATGAGGTCAACTATACCAGAGTCAGAACAGAACGTCTGAAGATAGCAGTGTGGGAGTTGGAAGAGAAGTCTGCAATTTAGAGTGAAAAAGGAAGGTGTCAGTAGAGATCGCTGCGGGACTCCTGTCCTGCAGACCACCCTGTTGAAGACAGCCATGTGTCCTCACATACTGCCGGCACCCAGTGGGGTCGTCTGGTCGAGATCTACACTTTACCAACCCCTTTGTTCTGTACAGTATCCCCAAACACATTTATTTTAGTTCAGTTTAGTCTCATCTGTCCGAAGAACTGCTGAAAGTCATTCAGATATAACTTTGCAAACTTTGCTGCTGTACATTTCTAGTAAGTCTTTCTCCAGCCAACTCCTCCAAGAAAGTCGTACTTGTTCATTCTTCCTTTTTAAAACCATACTGTCATAAACTTTAAAATTCAACATGATAACTGAGGCCTGTAAATGCAGAGATGGAGCTCTTGGGTTTTTGTCACTTATAGAAATCCATGTTCTGACCTTGAGGTCAATTTCCGCTGATGACCACTGTGAGGAAGAAATGTGACTGAGAATGTTGTCCACTTGTGAATGTAATGTTTAATAATGAATTTCAGGGGGTTTGGAAATGGTGTTATGACAATTCTCAGACACTCGGACAAGAGTCGCTTCTCTGGCGTTCACTGTGGGAAAATAAACAATGTGGGTTTTTTTAAAAACATTAGGGGAATTAGAATTTTAGAAATTGTTAAAGAGAACACCGTTCTTATTACAGCATGAAATCTAAAATCCTGGAATTGAAATTAGGATGTGGAAGATATCAGACCACAATTGTATTAATAGTGGTTGATTAAAATTGTTAATGAAGTTCATTACAGCATCTGTAATGAATTAATCACAATCAATTGCATCTTAATCAAACACCATACATTAACAAATCAACATTTTCAATTCAAAAACCCCTTTTTGCTGCTAAATTATTGTATATATAGTCATGGCTTCACTGATAGGCTAACTCCTTTTAACACAACGTGGACTCAGAAATACTCTTTTCCAGCATCCAACTGGAGCGTTTTTTGAAACAAAAATGAATTCCTAGTGGGCCAAGAGATGCGGCTTTGTCTATTTGTCTATTGCTGTCATTTGTGGACCTCAATTGTGTGTCATTTGCAAGCGTTCCAGAAACACGCAAATACAAAGGTTCCACCTGGAAAGCTTGTATGTGTAAAAATAAAAAATAAAATAATTGCGTTAAAATGTTTCGTGCGCTTATACCTTTTTCATTAATTAATCAAAATTAACATCTTAGAGTCCAATTAATATGCTTATTTTCCTAGAAGTGTTGTTTTAAAAGATAATTATCAATAAAACTGTTTAGTTTTTTCCTCTTTAAGAACTGTTTAAACTTTAAATTTTTGTCATTTTTATCTTTGGTTTAAAGTAATATACTCTGAATCATGACAGCACAGAGTCCACTCAACATAAGCATTCATATTATTAGAGAGTTTATTGGTATAAAACATTCTGAGCACAAATGGAGCATAATAAGTAGGCTCCATCAGCTCCATCAGCTGCAGACTGTGCAGAATGGGCCCAGAGACCAATGTGATGCAGGGTTATCATTTGTTAATTGCTCTCTCATCGCAATGTGACATCTGCATCGTGACATGATGGTTTATTAAATGCACAATGTACTCAGAGAGCCACCTTGGCAGCTAATTATAATAGGTGTGGAATTTACATACAGCTTCCAGAGTGCTGAGTGATTCCTCTCTGCATTAATATGGTGTCACTTGTTCCACTTCATGGTACAGCTAATGTTTTATTTATGACGCAGAGAACGCCCGCCATGGTCCTGTCTTCACCCAGGAGCCCAGTGACAGTATTTTCCCCATGAGCTCCGGCGACAAGCTAGTGTTCATTAACTGCAAAGCGAAGGGTAACCCACCTCCACACTATAGGTATGTACTGTGTTTTAGCTGCAGGTTAATGTGGCTATCACAATGAAAAGTAGTTTCATTAGAAAAAGAAAAAAACTTTTCATTTTATTATTACTATATGTTTTGGGATATTTTTGGCCTATTTTTAAAGAACGGTTTCTAGGGACAGTATGAGTGTTATAAAATATGTGAGTGATAATACAATGATTTTCCAGCATTATCGCAAAAATATTTACATAAAGATTTGGAATTATGACATACTTATTTCTGTGTAATTCAAAAAGGCAACAATTACTTCTATTGAAATTTGGAAACATAGACACAAGCAGCCGTCACACTTCATAGGTTTCCATTAGAAATGGAGAAGATAGGCATAAACATCCATAGCTGCATTCGTAATGGTAATTTTTAAACATGTCAGTATCAGTCTAAGTGAAATTTTAATAACTGATATTTCCATCTTGCTGTTTGTGGGAAATATACAATGTGTGAATATAGTAGCTTTGAATATCTGTTATCAGACCAAAGAGCAATAATAATCTAACTGTAATTACCAAACACCTGGTCTAACTGAGCATCTGCTGAGCTCATTATAGGAGCTACTATCAGTTCAACGCTGGTAAAAACATTTTAATTCCTCTGAAGGACTTTTCAGGGTCTCTTAAATCTCTTTTTTGGCCCATTTTGCCTGAGGAAAAGAAGCTGCCTAATAATTCTGCACACCTTGATATAGGATGTTGATCTCATAGGCCCCGCCCTCCCACACCAGCAGATGTGTTTATATTCAATAAGCATCAAAGTTTATACAACTTGGAGTTGGAAAATATGCATAAAAATGATGATATGATCAAAACTAAAACTTGTCTAATAATTGTTCACACAGTGTGAAGCATTTTTATAATACCTGGTAAAGTTACTTGATTATACTATAGCATGTCACTATGTGACTGGAAAACACATAATCCTGTCCCTTTATTAGACATGTTGCCCATTGCTTACCAACTCATCCTAAAAACAACAATTCATTAATCATTAATATAAAACACTATTAGTTTTTACAGAAAGATGTTTTTGCAACAGAAAACATGAACTAAATAGCTAAATTTGCGGTAGCGCTCTATTAACCATCTGACTGTCAGTCACCCTAATCCTATCTACATCTGGAGACAACTCTGCCATGTCTTTCAAAATCATGTCAGTAGTGTTGAAACTTTTTTAAAAATATGGTTATATCTTGATACACCTAACAGGCCCCATTCATTTTCATGATGAAGGCTGATCATCACTTTTCTAACGTGAAAACCAATGATGTACCGGTGGCACATCTGATTTCACAGGTGGAAAGTGGATGGGAGGGATGTAGACTCCGGCTCAGACCAGAGCTACAGCCTTGTTGAAGGGAACCTGCTGATCAATAATCCTCATTTTATCAATCACGGAGGCGTCTATCAGTGCATCGCCACCAACGAGTTTGGAACCATCGTCAGCAGGGAGGCAAAAGTCCAGTTTGCATGTGAGTATTTTTTCTGAACCAATTTTCTTTTTTTTTTTTTTCTTTTTTTTTAAGTGGTTGTTATCAACATGATGAGCGTATTGGTAAGAATTATCCCGAAAATACAAAAAAATTTACAAATAAATAAAAAATGCTCAGCATTGGTACCCAGGAGCACAAACACCTTCATTGACAGACTAACATGCCAAAAGCTGAGATGCACCATTTTAATAATAAAATAAAAGTCTTAGCATGATAAATTAAAACCAGATCTTTAATTTCCATTTGCATGACTAAGCATTTTTCTCTTTTCTCTTGTCTCCTTCTATCAAAAGTCATTTTTCAAAGGACAGTTTTGTTTACAGATACTTCATGATTAATTTTATTTGTTGTTTTTGTCGCTTGGTTTATTTATTTTACACTTAAAATGTATTACACTTCCAGTGTTAAATGTTCTTTAGAATTTAAAGTTTATTGATCTTGAGAATGTGTTCTAGAATTTTTATGCCATTACCATCATATAACTTGAAAATGGCCTCAAAACATCAATGTTATCATTTACAGGAACAATTTCTGAGACAATTTATTGTCTGTTAGAGTTTGTCATCATGACTGGCCTAACTGTTGGGCTTTCTGCCTCCTACAGAACCAGCACTTAGCCTGTTACCACAGCAACATTGACTTTTTCAGATTATTCTGTATTTTGTCACTTTAAAATCTGAAAATGTAATGAATTTGGATAGACTGGATTTTATGTGATCAACTCTCTGGCTTGCTTGTTATCACGGCTACATTGACTTTGTAAAATGTCTGAAACCATGAAGTGAAACGAAATGATCTGGTGAAACTCAGGCTTTTCGCAATTTTGCTGATTTTTCTGTGAAACTCCTAATTAGTATCTTCATCTATAACTTTTTTTCTCCCTGTTCATTACTGCTTTGGTTCTATTGCTGTGCTAGTACTAATACACAGAGTGAACGGAGATACAACTAGTTCTGTGTGGATCAATAAGCGACTGTAAAGGCAAACCCATGTTATTTACTGACTGCTGTTGGCTTTATAGGAAATACTTTGTTTTGCAGTTTCCTGTAAAGCAAAAGTCTCATTTAATAATGTCGATTCTGGTGTGTTTCCAGCAGTCTGTTTGTGAAACGGATTCATCTGGAACAGAAGCTGGAAGTTCAAGTTTGATTCTTTGTCTTCTATCAGAAAGGAAAAATCTAATAAACTCTTATCTTGACTTCCAGGAAATTTGCCACTGCTGCTTATTGTTTCTTTAAGGAAGGACAATAATGACGTTTGTGATCCTTCACTTTTTATCTCATGTCAACATCAGATAACATTCAGCATCAAAATGACTATATATTTATATATCTATATATCCTCTATGGACAAAATACTGTTGTAGCTGACGGTTTTTCTGATGCAGATTGTGAATTTAGTGCTTTTATATTTTTGACATATGATATAGTCCACCCCACTGGATGTTTTACACTTTTTATCGCTTTTACAAATCAATCACAATTTTTTTTTTTTTTTTGACAAAATAATGTACAGAAAGGTACCTTTTAATGTCAAAATGACAATGCAGAAAAAAATAATAACATAAAATAAGTGATTGCATAATTATTCACCCCTTCAAGGAAGTATGTTAGGGATTCACCTCAGGCTGCAATCACAGCATGAGCCTGAGCAAAACTCAAATTCTTTTAAGCATAAAGAGAAAAAAATCAGTGTACAAAGGATAAACTAATTAGGATAATTTGGGTTTTAAATTCAAACACAAATGTAAAAGTGGTTGTAGTTCAGTAGTCAGATAACTGTTTAGATTAAAAAAGCAGTTGAATTCTTTTCTCCATTTTTATTCTATTGACGGGGGAAACGTGCATCAGAAGGCCTAGTCAAATCAACAATACATAGAAAAAAGCAAATAGATAAATAAAATAAACACTGTCAAACTGAGATTTCTGCTGCTTTGTTGATCCAAGTCTTTGTTGAATGACCATAGATTTCTTCTCTAAATGGGGAATAAACTCTTTGTTTTACTTCCTCACAGTTGTGTGTAATAGGAGTTGGAAGGACTTGCCTTCATTTCAGGAGGAGTTTTAATTAGCTGAGCTCTGATTTGACCCACGCTGATATTTGCGTGACCTCTCCAGAGACCAGTTGGTATTTTTTAGGATTGATATGTCTTCCTGCTATTTATTCTGTCGTGCTGCAGACAGCGGTGTTTAATTAAAGGTGAAAGCCTGACTGCAGCGACCTTGGCCTGATCTCCTTCAGGAGTGGGGCAAACTGGTGTTGGTGTTTTCCTGTAGGAGGGATTCTGTCGTCCCACCATTTCTGGATTTCGTTCCTGTATCTGCTGAAGGCCAGTGAGAGTTGGTAGTGACCCACAGCTTTCTCCCTGACCTGTCTGCTGTAGAAATACAGCATGGAACACGCTCCATTAGGTTGCCCACTAACGTTCTCTGACAAACCCCTAAAGCCTCAGTGCAGTGCCAGTTACGTTGTTAAACATTAACAGCAATAATTTTGGTTATTTAGCTAGCTACATATTTAGTTTACCAGTTAAACATGTAACTCCAAACTAAATATTAAGTTTGAAAGCTAGATATTTTGTTTGAAGCTAAATATATCTGTTAGCAAGATAAGAATTTAGTTAGTTAGCTAAATTGAGTTACCAAACTAAATACTGGAATATTGATCAGAATCTGATCTGTGTTGTTCCAACTGTCATGAAAAGATCAGGGACAGGTTGCATTAAGTTAAAATCAAATTCAAATGCCAGACTAAAAAATAACCCAATTTTTTTTAGTCTGGCACTAAATATTTAGCCTGCAGCTAAATGTTTAGCTAAATACTTGGCTTTCTAACTAAATATTTAGTTTGTAAAGTAAATGTTCAGCTTAACTTAAAATTTTGCTTGATGACTAAATATTTAGTGTGAAACTGACATTTATAGATGACCATAGTAAAAATCTGACTCCTTTTTTCCCCTCTGACAGGCTGAATAATATAAATTATTTCTCCAGGTTTTTGACTGTGTAACTTTAGAAACATCACCACATGCTGATGTAATTATGTGAGTTATTTCTGAATGTGAATGTCCTTTTCATATTATTATAAGCAAAACAACTTCAACACCATGTATCATTTTCTGTCCACTTCACTCTACTTTGTGTCAACTACTGGCAGTGACTTATTGATGTGCATAATATGAGCAGGCTTGAACATTTTTGCAGGGTACTGTAGGCTGATGTGTGCTTTGGACATAACCTGATGATGTTTTTTTTCTTTTTTCATCCCCAACAGTTCTGCAGAACTTCAGCCAGAAGCCGAGGAACACGGTGACGGTGAGAGAGGGTCAAGCCGTAGTTCTACTCTGTGGCCCACCGCCCCATTACGGAGGTACTTAACTCCCACCTATTACTCTCCTCAATTGTCTTCCAGCTTCACACTGCTGCTTGCCTCAGTGTTCCTCAGTCTGCTGCTTATTGTCCTCCAGTAATAATGTTGCGATTCTGTTGCCCAGACCCCTCTGCCTTCCTGCATCTGTAGTTCACAGCCTTCCACTTCTTAACCTCGAACTCGCTTTTCCCGCCCATATGATCTGTGGACGTCCTGTCATCTAGAAAGCCTCTGCTGCTCCGCCTCATCCAGCTGTCATGTATGTTGTGGGTTTTTTGCGAGCAGGTTATCTGCTGGGTAATACCAGCGTCTGGTGGCGGGAGCATTCATCCCAGTGGCTCAGCTGTGTGTCGGCTCATGCGTCTGGGTGCTGCTGATTAGCGGGCCCTCAAAGGGGTCGGCGCTCCCTCAGCTATTTGGAGCCCGGCGGCACAATTTCACGCCTCCTCAGCAACCTTCTCTCACGCTCTCTTTCCTTTCCTTTTTTTTCTTTTGAGATTTTGAACCATTAAAAAAGCCATTTAATCCAGGACTATAGTAAACATTTTCCTCGCAAAATCTGACATGACATTTATGTAGCAGATTAGAGACGATCTAGCAGATGAAACAATTAATCAATTTTTGAAATAATCGATTAACTAGAATAACCACAGTCAATAAATTAATCAATTAATCAATTGATTAATTGCGATGAATTGCAATTAATCGATTCTTGAAATAATTGTCAACTACTGTAGTGATCGGTTCATTAACTGTAGTATACACTCAAATAAAAGCCATTTGCTGATAAAAAGCAAATGTATTCAAAGCAGTTATTCATCCAAAACTGAACAAAAATGATAGATTTTGCATTTAAGATGACATCTTTGTCTGTAAATATGTTTTAGCCAAAACTCTTCTGAAGTGGCATCGGTTTTAGCTTCACCTGGTTCAGATTTACTTTATGAATGTTATTTTATTTTAGGCAATAAAATGCTTAGTATTTAAAAAGGGAATTGAATTATCCGCTCTCTGTTTCCAAGCCAGTCCTGCGGCCGTGTGAAATTCCACACATTAGCAGGTTTTTTTTGCCCTCTGATTCCTTCCTTCCACCCCTTCACCCTTTGAATACCCCCACCTCTTTAGTTTTCACCCTTAAAAGGATCATAGTCACACACTTGATGGGATTTTCACTGGGTGATAATGCTAGCTTGAGGTGTTTCAGCACCGGAATGTGTTGCCGCCTCGTTTTTGGTGATATCACAGCTGCCTCGACGCACGTCGAAGAGATTCCCGAGGAAATCTACAATGCGCCTTATTAAAGGAGGATTCATGTGAAGCTTATCTGAACAATCAATACCTAAGTGGCCTTAAAGGAGCGGTGCTGAGAGCTGAACTCTGTCGAAGGACGTGGGATTATGTGCCTGGAAGTCCTCTGTTGCTGTGGGACTGCGGCTCTTAAACAGAGCCGCTCTCTGATAGTCCCTAATCATGAAAGGTCTGGCAGTTCGTGCCCCGACTTTCCTTGTAATGATTTCGAATCACAGTTTTTTCCCCTCAAGGAAGCGAATGGAACTTTTTAGCAGCTGCCAAGTGAGACAGACTGAGAGCAGAATGCTATGGTGTGATAAGGCAGGGCTGCAGAAATGGCTAAATACCTTCAACACTCCCTGCAGACTTAAACTCCCTTCTTCCTGTTCTCTGTTGAAGTATTTGACTGCACACCTCGACTCTAATGTGCTCATCTCTTCTTTCCTTTCTTTATTTCACATGTGTGATGTTTGGGATAAAAGTGTGAATGCTTTTTACCAAAGAATTCACTCAACTTTCTAATATTTTGTCCCAACATCATAGTTGAATTAACATAATTTTAGATTGTCTAGCAGAAAGGAGTGCATTATTTACAGTAAATAAAAAAATTTTAAAAAATCATTAAAATATCTCTCTGATATAGGGCATCTATATCAGATGATCAGAAATCATCTGATTTCTGATTTTAGACTATGTTTACACAGAACCTCTGTCTGGAACCTGTCAGATTTTTCAGATGTTGATTTGGGAAAATGTTCCACATTTGGCTGGAACCACCAAGCCATGTCTAATCCACTGGAGTTCAGCCTGTTGCAAAAAGAAATCAATCAGTTAATCGCACGATCAATTAAAATGAGCTCAATAATTTCCATTCTGATTATGAATATTTTTGAAAGAGGCATCATGATCCTCTTTTGCTTGCAAGTGGTTTAAATTTTCCTTCTATTTATTGTTTTTGGTTGTATTTTTATTTTGGATACATAAAATATCTTCCAGTTCCAGTGTGTTCTTTACAAAATGAAAGGTTATTGGTGTTTGAGAGGGCAAACTTGCATTATTCTTCCATTATCAATATATTACTTAAAAATGGTCTATAAAAACAATGTTATCAAATATCGCAATAATTACTCGGACAATTTATTGTCCAGCAAAATGAGTTATTGTGACAGGCCTGGCTGTAGCTGTCAGGGAGTCTCTGCATGTGGCCACTTTTTTCTAAGGTCTGACTCTCCCTGTTCTTGATGATGTCAATCTATAAGGCAGTGCAAATGGTGAGAAGGAAAAAAATGACTTCTTTCAGATTATGGATTGCATTAACAAGTGCTACACTCATATATAAATATCATAAAAGTATAAGTCAAACTGCTCTATGAAAGACTTTGAGATTTACTAGAGAACATTATTAAGCATTGAATGAAGCACTTGAATATATTTATATAAGTATTTTTACATATTAATGGGCATTTTTAATAATAATTAAAAAGAGAGTACAATCTCAAGTTTAAGTCCAGTGTTCCTGTGCTGTTAATTCTGGCATTTATTGTCACAGGTCAAATATATTGTATTTTGGTCTTTCTGTGTTATTTTTACCTTATTATGAATGACTTTTTATGCCCTTTAATATCAAGTCTGAAATATATAATCTCCTCTCTTCTGTTATTAAAAACCTGTGGGTATTATCTTTACCTAAACAAGCTTAAAGCTGTCTGAGAATATAAATCCACCTCTTTGGCTGCTCACAGTTGGAATAGCAGATATTTTTCTAGGACTCAGTGGACATTGTCATGCTGGCCTGATGGGGCTGCCAAGGTGCTGGTACTTTTCACTTGGTCCAGAGTTTGGCATCTTGGCTACTTAGAAACAATGACTTCATGGAGACGTGGACTCTGAAGTTTTAAATGTTACCCACTTGCTAACGTTTGTTCGTTTTTATTGAGTAATTGGAAATGTAACTAACAGACCGTGTGGCTTCCTTCAATTCCTCCACTGCCATTGCTAAAGCCTCATGCAGACCATAGTTCTGAAGCAGAAAATTGAAGTTGTTCACAACTTTTCTTTCTGTTTCAGCCTGATAGAAAATTTACCAGTGAAATTCAAGCAAAGCTGAGAAAGCCCAAATTGTGCATGCAAGATTTGTTTTTGTTAGTTTGATTGATCTCTTTGTCACTTTTAGTGTTCTTCTTCTCGTTTTCTGCAGAGATCAAGTATTCCTGGGTTTTCAATGGCAACCGCAGCTTCCTCCAGCAGGATGCCCGCCGTTTCATCTCCCAGCGGACGGGAAACTTGTACGTCGCCAAAGTCGAAGCCTCGGACGCCGGGAACTACACGTGTGTAGTGAGAAACATGATGACCAACTCCACGGTGTTCAGCTCTCCGACCCCGGTGGTGGTGCGGGGTGATGGTAAGCGCCGACGCTGCGCCGTCCGGTTACTCGGCCTACTGAACCGACGCACGGAGGAGATAAATGGTTTGTCTGGAACATGATGCTGTTTTTCTTTTCAGCCTTTACTGGGGTGTTAACACATCCGAAACATTTCGGAGGGTGGCAGTGTTGTGTGTGGGACACACTGTGTCTCCACATATTTACATAACCAGACTGCATGCACAGTAAACAGCCTGACACCAATGCAAATATCCACATCCCAGCTCTGGGCTTCTTGCTTCCACTGCAGCCTGTATGCAATACAAACTCATCCGTCCATTAACATGTTGTATGCTAACCGTGCCTCCAAACAGCTGCAGTGCAAAAACACAAAATCTTCCCATGATATTTTGTCTGGTTTCTACTGCAAATAAATGATTACACTAGAAATAAGAAAAAAATAACTTACAAATAACTTTTCAGCAAAACATAAGAGCTTGTTTTAAGACAATAATTCTATTAATATATTATTGTTTAAAAAGCACTAGTTCCAATTTTTTTATAACATCTATATTATTTAACTTGTTTTGAGAAGTGTTTGTTTTGCAGTGGGCAGTGTGTTTTATATATATTCATAACTCTTTTTTTTTTTTTCACATTTTCTTGGAATTGTGTGACAGACCAACACAGTGGTGCTGAACTGTGAAGTAGGAGGAGTTTGTAAAGTTTTAATTGAACTATTTTCTAAATCCTGAAATATGTGCATTTGTATTCAGTCTTTTTAATAGCCATAAATAAAATCTAGTACAAACAACTACCTTCTGAATAAGTGAATAAGGTAATAGTGTGAAATTTGGAAAATCTGTTCACTGGATAACTGAAATATATATAAATATAAATATATATATAAATTTTGTTGATAGAAAGTAGCGAAAATGTTCCCATAAATCAAAAAGAAGACACAGAAAGCACATACACTGTTCTATCAGGGGACCCATAAGGGGCCGGTTCCCTGTAGAACTGAGCTTGGCCCCTGTTATGGCCCCTGTACCTAAGAGACCAAATCAGTTTCTTGAGTTGGTTTTATTTTTTACCTTGATAATTTTATTTTTATGGAATAAAAATGAAGGTCCTGCACTTCTAGCTTCAGCCATATTACGTTCCATTTGCAAAAGCTCTGTAGCCATAAGTGACTCTGTTGCTGAACTTAATATCCTGTTTTGTTGTTTAATTTTTGTGTTCTCTCATAAACTCTGGTCAAACGTTCTACAGTCTAAGTAAAACATAATGAGCGGCTCTACACAATGAAATTCTACTTCATATTTGTTTTTCTCGTAAGTCAGCAAACACTAATATTTGTCTTTAAGGTTTTAACATTGCAAAATGTGAAGAAGTTAAAGGAGTATTCAAACTTTTGTAAGAACTTCAGGGACATATCGTGTTCTGATTCATGTCCTTCTGTCCCTCTGGTAGTGGTGATGGGTGAATACGAGCCCAAGATTGAGGTTCAGTTTCCTGACACCCTTTACGTTTCCAAAGGATCGTCAGTGAAGCTGGAATGCTTCGCCCTAGGAAAGTAAGTGTCACACACACACACACACACACACCCCCACAGGAGACGGGTTTGAAGGAGCAAAAAGCAAACATATGCTGTGACTTCAGCTTTTGTGGTCAGTGTGACCTTGTGGGCGTGTGTGTGTGTTTTCACCTCGGCAGCCCCGTGCCATCCATCTCCTGGAGGAGAGCCGATGGAAACCCACTCCCTGGGAAGATTAAGATCAACCACTCCACCGGAGATCTGGAAATTCCATATTTTCGCCCAGAGGATGCCGGTCTGTACGAGTGTGTTGCTGAGAACAGCAGAGGGAAGAATGTTGCCAGAGGGCAGCTGATATTCCAGAGTAAGAAAGATGGAAGTTTTTCACATTTTGTTTGTCACTTCCCAGCTTTCTTTTCATCTCTATTTAAAATCTCCACACTTTGTAGGACTAATAGTAACTGGATGTAGTTTGAGGACCGTCTTAACTCACCAAATCTTAACCAATAGAATTTTTAAGTTTATCTGCACAGCCCATTTCGGCAGCAAAGCAGTTCAAAGTGCTTTACATCATAAAAATACAAAAATAAGAAGTCATAAAAACATCACACAAGCACCAACTTAGGAACATTTTGTCAAGTGTCATCATCAAAATCATCGCTACACATCAAATATGTTGGAGAATTTTGATACATTTCAAAATAAACTAAATGTTTTTAATTGCCTTTGTTTAGTTGTATATATTTTCCTAGAATAATAAAATATATTATTATATGAATTAAATGAATTACTAAAAAATGTTTGGACATTCTATGAGGTGTACCACAGGGCTATGTGTTGGAACCAAATCTGGTCACATCTGAAATTATTATAAATTAGTTTTGTATAAATACATTCTCACAAAATTTGAGTGGAGCCATATTATGGCATTTGTAAAACAAAAAAGTGCAGTTCTGATCAAATTTTGAGGTGTTAACATGGAAGGACTACATGATGTTTTATTCCTGGATGAAACAGTCTGACATCTCCTAACAGTCATACTTAAACAAACTACGTAGCTTATGTTCAAAGTTAAACACTTAATATATTAAAAGATAATTCTGTGCTGTCCTTTGACATCACTCAATTTCTGTTGCCAGAAATTATTTATTTATTTATTTAATATTTGTCCCTTTGGGATTAATAAAGTATTTTTGAATTTGAATTGAATTTATTTGAATTGTAAAATATTTCTGTGAAGTACACTATTTCTACAGATAGACAGCATCCAGACCACAAGGATTTTTTTCAACATCCAGTTGTTGTGGAAAATTATACAACAGTTTAACATTAGAAAACAATAGTACAAGAATTAATAAGGGACTTACACAGTTTGTATAATTTATTGTAGTGATGTGCAATATTACAAAATCATTACCTAGGTTATTACTTGGGTAGGATTAAATAGGTGTAATTTTTTTTTTTATCATACTTTTTATTGAGCATAGACATGTGTTGAATAGAGATGTCTCATTTATATTTAATTTGATCTCATATTGATTTCTATTTACATATCCAAAATAAAACAATCAATCATTCTCTCCCTATAAACGTTAATTCTCATAAACTGGAATTTCTCTCATAAAGTATAAAGTACTTGCATTTAAACTTTAAGTTCTGCTTTCCACAGAGTGTTGAGCTCCTTGTTCATGCCCTGTCATTATATGCCAACTCTAGCATACCCCTGAGGCAGAGCTGCCAGTGACTACAGTAAAACCTCTGCTAACGGTCCCAGCAGCGCCAGCAGCTCTGGTCTGCAATCAGTCAAAGACAACTCCTGTAATTCTTTCCTTTTATTGGATGCTATTCTGTGTCTGTTAAGTCATTAAAGCCAGTCTATACAGTAGACGCTAGCAAAGGAGCCATAGAGTGAAGCTCTATTTTGCACTGGATAAGCATTATCTGGGGATCCCATGTCATAAATAAGTTTCTCCCCAACATTTTCTTTCTGTGTGATGCAAATGCACTGGATAACTTAAGCCTGAGATTTTACTGAAATTTACAAACGTTTCCCGGATACGATGTTAGCGTGGTTTTTCGCTTCGACTCCAGGAATGACATGAGTTAACGTTAAAAGTACTTTTCAGGCTAAGGTCACAGCTTGGTGCTGGGCAACATGCCTACACACGCTAATACCTAAGAGCAACTTAGAGAAAATAATGGAAGAAAACTGGAGTACCTTGAGAGAATCAACACATGTACCGGGCCAGATTCTCATCTCCCTTTAGTGTTCCATCTGAGATTTATCCCATTGATTCTGATTTCTCTGGTTGAATTTCAGTCGGACCAATCAAACAGAAGGAGGAGTTCTGAATGATGACATTGACTTTCTGAGCTGTTTTAGAATTGTAGTCTGCCCATGTTGGGTTGTAGTGTCAGCAATGGCAGCAGAGGAAGTGAACAAAGTTGTTCCGTCTTGTTTGGCCACTCTTCCAAATATTGAGCAATTATAGTAGGAGTGAAAGGACTGTAGAAGACCTTTGATGCGCATGCAATTTCTGGTAAGTTTTATCAAGCTAGTGCCTTAAATACATCACAGCTAAACGTTCAAGCACTAATGTCCAAGCAATCCTTTCTCAATAGCCGAGTATTTAGTCCCCATGTAAGTAGCAAGGCTTGTTTTTACCAGGCTGGCACTGGCCAGGACATTCTTGTTGCAGGACAACTGTGCAAACTCCCACCCAGCGCCGCCCCATCTCATGTTTCATTTCTGCACTGATTTCAACTTTCTCTGTAGACAGTAGAAGCACATTGCCTCTTAAGCTATTTTTGGATTTTAAACATTTGTGTTTGCAAAGTAAAACAAACAAATGAAAACATAATATCGATACATCTTCATATGAACACATTATGTTTTCCTAACTGTATTTGGATTCAACCACATTAATGGGAAAACTGAAGAGCAAAAACAAAGATTCGGAAATGACAGTCTTTGGATGAAGTTTTTATGAATTAATTGTGAGTCTAAAATGAGGTCATGAGATCTAAAATTTATTTATTTGAATGTTCCAAGTAGTTTAAATATTTGAATACTGATTCAAAGTTGCAATTTTGGACTTGGAAGTTTGGAATCAAACATAAATTGTCAAAGGCA
This sequence comes from Brachyrhaphis roseni, assembly GCA_903066815.1. Lineage (NCBI taxonomy): Eukaryota > Metazoa > Chordata > Actinopteri > Cyprinodontiformes > Poeciliidae > Brachyrhaphis > Brachyrhaphis roseni. The sequence goes on along the minus strand of CAEFZY010025660.1, from coordinate 4,988 downwards.
ATCGTACTTTAATGAAGCTCAGTGTCTTAAAAAAACATTTTCTGAAGAGATGCACAAATCAGAGGTTTGTGGCCAAACTCTAATCTCTGGTATTTGTAGAATTTTGATCTCCCTATGTTGATTTGAGTCTATTCCAGTTTTTCATTGAAGCACTATAATCAATATCCCCCTTTAGCCTTCCTGCTTTGTCATTGATAACATAAACTGTGTGAGAACAGTTGCCAGACTGAACTATTATTCTCACACTCAAACTTCTCCTCACCCAAACAGGATTGACCATTAATTCAGAATATTTTTGTGCATTCCTTCTTGTTTGGTGGTAAAAAATAAGGCGCACAGATTTCAAATGGGGATAAAAATAAGGAAACAAAGTACAATTAATTAAATTAACTGTATTGCAGAACTACAACTTATAAACTATTGCTAGAAAAAGACTTGTTCACATGCTGTACTTGTTTGATGCAAATCCATAAAAACATAAAAAGTCAGACTATACAGAGGAAACTGACCCATATAATCATCACAGCTTTTATTTTCCAAAGAAAGATTAATTAGTAGGAGCAGAATTTTTTCTACATCATGTTAGTTATTTTAGATCAACAGTCATTAAGTCAAGATTATGATTGAGTCGATCATTAAGTATGTGTGAACACTTGCTCTGAAACTCTTATTTGTTTTTTTATTATATGCTTATTGTATTTTTGTTACTATAGTCAATGTCTCTTAATTCTTGCTGTGCTCCACGCCCCAGAGACTATGGCTGAAAATTTGCCTGTTTGGCTGAGCTGGTATATTTACACAAATGTTTCTTTATTGTCCGCCGTATTTATGTTATATTTTATATTTTTAACAAGTTAACCATTTTTGAAGCAGAACAAATGTAACAGACTTAAAATTTGTCATGCTTTTCTTATAATTGTTCCAGTATTAATAACTGCATAGTATTTCTTTGCAACGTTTTGTTTTCTGTCTACAACAATAAAGTAATTTCTGTTATTCATCCTGCTTCGCTGCCTTTCAACCACCATCAATATGTCATTTTCAAAACAACGTTATCGTTTATCACAATATCTAATAGGACAATTTATTGTTGGCAAAATTTGTTATCGTGACAGGTCTCGTCTCATTCCTCTGTTTTCTCCTCAGATGTTGAACATCTTCAGTGGACCCAGATCCTGAAAGATGCACATATGGCCATTGATGCCAACCTGCAGTGGGAATGCAAAGCCATTGGTAAACCTAAACCTAAATATCAATGGTTAAAGAATGGTCAACCGCTAACAACAAAGGTAAGACACAAAGCAAAAAGTAATAGCATCTTCTAATAAAAGATTCTGTTTCTCTTGTGTCACAGCTGCAACTCCTGGTGTGTTTTTTTCAGGAGAGAGTTCATGTTGAAGCTGGCAGACTGACCATATCCACAATCCGTTTGTCAGACTCAGGGATGTACCAGTGTGTGGCAGAGAATGAATATGGATCACTGTATGCCAGCGCTGAGCTCAAGGTTGTAGGTAGGTTTCATTCACTGTGACCAACCAGCGTTGACAATAGAACGACAAAAACAGAATAAATAAACTCTTCACAGAAGCCTGGCTTTAGCCGCCTGACTTTACCCAGCTTCCAAAAAAAAATTATAATCAATTCAAACAAGCAGCCAATCTGGTGGTAAAATCAAAAGTGTATAATTGCCAGTGACACACTTGACATTTTGGCTGACGGCCAGCCTCTACAAACCGAAACAAATGGCTTCAACATGGGTCTCTTCCTCAGCTTCGCCGCCTGACTTTACCCAGCGGCCTGTTAAAAAATCCACAGTGATCCATAGAGGGGGAGAGGTGGTGTTAGAGTGCCGACCCAACGCGTCCCCCAGGGCCACCATCTCCTGGTGGAGAGGGGGCGAGCTCCTGAGGACCGGCAAGAGGTAGGTTAACATCAGTGCCGCAGCACTGACATTTTTCATCATTTAGACCCATTTTTATATAGATCTATGCTCAAGGGTAGTCTATGAATATGTTTTCCTCTACCTTGACATGCAGTGAGTGTTGGTTTTAAAGTGTTTTAACACCCGGTAGTCCGGGACCAAAGTTGTATAATTTGTTACATTTCCAATTGCTGCGGTTCACTCTCACACTGCATTGCACTGTGTGACACAACAAAACCTTTTGAAAAACCTGTTCCCCTCCTGTCCTGTAGTGGCACTGTACCAAGAACCACTGAAGAAAATGACATGAAAATCTCCAATGAAGACATGAGCACAACTTCCTTGCTTTTTTGATCTGCCTCAGAGTTTGATTATTTGACTTGGCAGAAAAAAGCAGGTATAGATGATGAATCGTTAGACGGAAGCAAACACCATGTGCGCAAACAATTGTCCTGATTTTTCTGCTAATATTAACTCTTGGTTTCATGAATGTATCAGCGTGTCAGAGTTGGGCTTTTTCATTAGGGCCATTAAATATGATGATCGTGCATCAAAGAAAGATGCCACAGAATTCATCAATCAAAGTCAAACAGTTTGATTTGGCAAAGAAAAAAAGACAGCCTTTTTCCTTGCTGTCGATTGATAATCCACTGAGCAAAATGAAGAACCACGGAATCAACAGAAATCAGTCCTAATCATGAGGAAAATGAGAAGCTTGCAAAAAAATGAAATTAGTTCGAAGTTTTCTCATAACCATTTTCACCTTCAAATATGCAAATTAACAAACATCTTTTGCCTTCAGTAAAAATCATCATGAGCAGAAGAAAATGTTACCAAGTTGTGCTCAAAAATCTGAACAAAAATGCTTCAAAAAATTTCTGAACTGGAGAGAAAAACAAAAGACAAAACTTAGAACTATTTTGTAAGAGGCAGTTTCAGAAATAGCAGGAGTGTTTATAGAGACAGAGGCCCTATTTCAAGGCATTAAACTACAAAGTTGCATATTTTCTTACGTAATTTATTTTAAGTCGTATTTGATAAATACAACATTTTTATAACACGGCTTTACGTGGCTGAGTTTATAAAGCCGTAATAAAATACGGCTTTATAAACTTAGCCCTATAAAAGCAGGGCTGAGTCTGAAAAGGTTTGAGACGCTCTGTTCTGTGGTATACTAAAGAACATTTTCTGAGATTTGTCAATTTATTTAAAGTAAACTTTTACAATATTGGCCTTTGTGTTTTGCTTTGGATTGATGAAAATGATCTATGGGGCCCAATTCTCAATGATGGTGAGCCATTCTTGTCTCATTCGAATCAGACACAGAAACTGACCACATATTGGGTCAATGGATTTCCTGACCATGGGTCCACAGTGTTATTTATTCATGTTGGACAACGAGACTAATAATTTTGCAGAGGTTGTGGGATGATGATGGTTTTGGATGATTCTTTAATACCCTCCTTGAGTGAGACTGATCCAACTCATTAATCTAAAACAATCTGAATACTCATAAAAAAAACAGTATGAAAACAAAAATTGGCTTCACAGACAAAACCTTTGGTTATTACTGTATTCAAGAGTTCACATTATCCTACTAATCAGCATAAAATTGGCAGAGTGAGAGTTGTGTTACTCAGAAATGTTACTAAGAAAGGTATTAAAGCGCCAAGAAGACCTGACCATCAATAGCTGAAGGTCGTACAAAATTAAAGAAAACAAGGGCCAGAATTCCAGCCACAACCTCAGTATTAGGAAATATATTAAAGTGAAATAGTTGTTACACCACTAGAGCCTTCTTTCGAGCAGCTTGATATTGGCTGGAGCAGCTTCTGAAGAATTCATTCTAAAAAAAGTAATTTAAGGAGACTGATGAAAACCAGTCGTAGCTCTTACAAACTTATTTGAAAAGTGATTTTCTTTAACCTTGCGGCCATTAAGAGTCCTCAAAAATCAAATCCGTAGCAAACTGCCCTTTTTTTTTTTTTTTTTTTTTTTTTACCCAGAATGTAACCAAAGCTGCCCTTGTCTGATTCTTAAGCTATTTCTCCTAAAGTTCCCTGGAACAGAGCGCTAGTTCCTATAGCTTATTGATGAATCTTCCTAGTTTAGACATTATAGCCTGACGTAGAGCCTGACTCTGAGAAGCAGTCAATTGTTTTTTGCGAGTCTTACAAAGATCGTACCTGCTTCAATTTAACACTCAGGACAGAATTTTACAAGTTAAGCAACAGTTTTTGTTTTTGCAACAGTTTTGCATTGGCTATTGAGTTTTGTTTTTCATCAGAATCACAACACAGGTTGCATGTAATGGATGCAGAAGCAAGGTTGCCCAACAAGTCAAGAAAACGCAAGATATTTACACCTAGTTTTGCACTAGACCTTTTCTGCTACTAGCACTGTAGATGCACTGCAAATACACAAAGGCTTACCAAGTATTCTGGTCTAGTATATAGGGCAAAGATATTAACACTCTTGAAAGAAGACAAAATCAATTTGCATGTAACTTTTCAGCAAGCTTAAGCAACTTATTTTAAGTCAGTAATTTATTAATATTGATTAAAAGATATTTGGTCCACTGGGGAAAAAAATGTTGTTTCAAGTGAAATAATCTGTCAGTGGAATTAGTAATAGTTTTGGCAATATTAAGGAATGATTTATTTGATATATCTTGCTGAAAATTGCATATAAATTATTTGTGTCTTATTTCATGTGCAATACAATGTTTACACTAGAAGCTAAACCAAAAATACTTATTTATTTTTTTTTTGCAGTGTGAAAATGTTGAAAGAGATGGAGAAAACTTTTATGATGTTTATTTTCAGTAAAGGAATTTACTGGTTGAGGTCTGATGAGGCACTCTGCAACGCTGTAGGAACAATAACTGATTTTCAGAATATTGTTTCTCTATTGTTTCTATATCAGTAAGTTATGTGGAATTGTTTTAATGCAGGACTTTAGGATAAAAAAACTGCTGTAATGGTTCATTCACCCATCTGATTGATTTAGAGAAAACTGCAGTACTTTTACTTGTAGTCTATATATATATATATATATATATATATAT
>CAEFZY010025659.1:0-57004 GCA_903066815.1 Brachyrhaphis roseni | reverse complement strand
CACCGGTCATACAGGGACCTGACAGCCCGTATCAAAGGGCCCGGTACCCCATACTCCCGGAGAACCCCCCACAGGGCCCCCCGAGGGACACGGTCGAACGCCTTTTCCAAGTCCACAAAACACATGTAGACCGGTTGGGCGAACTCCCATGCACCCTCCAGGACCCTGCCGAGGGTGTAGAGCTGGTCCAGTGTTCCACGACCAGGACGAAAACCACACTGCTCTTCCTGAATCCGAGGTTCGAATCTTCAATGTATTTGTGAAAACCAAAAAGAATAAGGAATTTTTATCCTCTGATAAAATACAGTTAAAATGGCATTGCATCCCATCGTGTTAGAAACAATATTGTGTTTCATCTTGTGTTGTGAGCAACACCATTACAAAACATGCTCAGTGGTTCTAATATACCGAAGACTGCGTAGATCCAGGTCATCTGTGTCAAAGTCCAAAAGGGGCTGCTGTACATCGGCGGGGCCGTGGGACTGGAGCACTGAAGATGATGAGGAGATGACTGTGGTCTGACCTGATGGGTGAATCGTCTTGAACTGGAACTGGGGACCCATCCACAAGCGACGGTGGGGGCCAGTATGGGTCACTATCTCCACCTGTGAATATCAGAGAGGTGACATGATACTCATTACATTAAATCAGACCCTTCGCTGCACAGCACACTGGCCAGAACTGCTGAGAAACTGTGGATTATCCTTTAAAAATCCTCAGTGCAACTAAGAGCAAACTCTATTAGGGCTGAAATAATTAATCAGATTTATTGTGATATATTGATTGATTAAATAATTGTTAACAAATTTAGTAATTGAATAATTATTAATTGGAATATACAGGCTCTAAAATTACAATGTGATGAAGAACAACACACTCAGAGCATTATTTCAGCCAAAATTGTTCAAAAAGTATACACAATTTTCATTTGAGAGCAAAAAAACCTTTGTCTGTAAATATGTTCAACCCAGACAAATCAATCAATCAATCAATCAATTTTAATTCAAGAAGAAAGGCCTGAACTTTTCATATGTTGATCTTAGAAGGATTGTTTACAGCTGCGGGTGGATCATTTGCTACAAATTATTAACAGTTCAGTAAAGGAAGGCTGTTATTGCTTATAGACAATAATGTTTACGGTATTTACTTTTTTAAAAAATAATGTAGTTGTTTGTTTATTTGCAACTTTTAGTGACTTTCTAATATCATATAAATAAAATGTTGTATAAACCAAATTGGTAAATAAAGTGGTTTAATAAAAAATCAGCAAAATATGCCAATCTTCTTTTATGTTTTTTTTCCAACTGTCAAAATAATAAGAGTAACTGGTTACTGGTAGTTGAACCCCTAAACTCTATGTTCAATAAAAATAAAAACTATTACATTTATTTAATAGCACACTATCCTATGTGCCATTTGTCATGCTTTAAAATGCTTTATCCTAAGTATTAGTATTTAAAACTTTAAAACTAAAATTACGATCAAATCCTATAAAACAAAGCAGCCAACAGAAGCTTCCAGAGCCGATCATCTTCCTGGGCTTTAGACTATTTGGGCAGTCTAATTTTGTGCTTCAATATTCAGAAAATACCTCAGTCTGACACACAGTGTCCCTGAAAAACACTGTTTTTATAAAGAGAATCAAATGCATAAGTCATTCAAAGCACACATTGATCACAGCATTATGATGACTTGCCTAACAGTGATCTGGTCAGGCCTAAACATGGAAACACCTTGAAGTAGAGCTGTGATATCTGCCATCAAGCTGCACCTTTCTAATAGAACAAACATTTGCAGTAATTTAAGCTATATTTGGATTTCTTCCCTTTTAAGCACATTTTGTTTGCAATGCATTTCAGTGACCTAAACCACTTGGGACCCTGTCACTGATTCACTGCTGTTCTTTTCTTGGCACATCCAACAAGTGCCGCAGTTTTAGAGATGATCTTGCCCCTTTGTCTTGCCAATGCTATCTATCTCATGTCTTAACTCTCATTCCTGGTTCTGGTTACAATCAGAACAATGTTCACTTTCTGCCTAATTCATTTCATTCACTAACAGGTTGTCATGCTAATAAATAATCAGTATTGTAGTAGTTACTGTATAATGTTTTGCTTAATGCAGGCTCTAGAGGACATTACAATAAAGTAAAATGACACTTTACACATTTAGACATTGTTTGGCACTCAAATCCAACGCTGAAGCAATTTGGATCCATAAAATTCTTGTGTTCATGGCGAAAGCTTGTAGTGTTTCCAGGACAGAAGGATTTTTCTTTAAGTGGATATTATGAATTATGAGTAACTTTATCTGTCAATTTTCACGATGTTGTGGCTTAGCAGTATGTATTCAATATGCTGTTCATGGAAATGAGTCACTGGCCTAAAACTGTGTTTTGTTAAACAGAACACATTCAAACTTCAGCCGTTGTAATGTGCTGTGTGTCTACCCCTCCCCATCGCATTAGAACTGACAGATAATAAATAACAATCCCTGATGGACTCTGTCAGGACAGAAGGTTTTGTTGACTACTGACAGCCAACTTAAGAGCAACTGACAATGATGAGCAGGAAAAGGCTCCACACAGCAGCCTGCTGAGGCACTCACACTGAGGGTCACAAACCTCACATTCCATTAGGGGACGGCTGATCAATCCTAAATCCCAACCAAATGTGGAAATGCCCACCGATAATCTAATGAAGACCACTGATATGATGTAATAAAATGAAGCAGTACTTAGCCTCTAATCCAATACATTATACATGTATTTAGTATTTCTCAATCCACAAAGCCGTTGTGTCCACTGACTTCAAGTCTGTCCAGATATTCTCAAGGGACAGGAGCACAGCTAGTTTACTCTGTTTATCCTTTATTCTCCAACAGTCTCAAAGCATCCACAAAAGGTTTTAACAAGTAGGCCTGGAAACATGCAAGGGTAAAAAGACTTGTACCATAATATCTTCCACCACTGATGCATGCAGGTCTACAGCTACTCTGACAGGAAGTTGCTCAAATACAGGCTAGTGCAATGGATAGTTCTGCTCCTGGCAAACTATCATAGCAGATATAAACCAGAGTCTACCCAAGCTAAGTGGGTTGCATTTTAGCCAATCAATTATGCATGCATCGGAATTATTGATGGTGAAAATGTAGTGGGTTACCTGCCGACATGAGCGACAAGGCCTGTGAGAGTTAACCAAGCTGAAAAGGACAGGGTGAATGTGCCAGATTTCTCAGGCCTTTGGGAAAAATTGGGAACTGGTTGATGTACTCTTTAGGATGTTTGGAGCTACTCTGAATACAATATTAGGAAGAACATTGAAACATTTAATTAAAACATATTAAGGTAAAAATAGATGATGCTGAATACACACAGCTTCCTATAAGATTTTCACTGAAATAGCTTTAAAGTTTAGTATGAAGTTGTATAAAGTTCAAATGAAAAGTAAGGCATGTTCTTTTACATGCAGTATAAAGTTCTTCCTGTAAAATCTAAGGAAAGAACAAACTCCATATAGCTTGAATGTCCTTATCCTTCCTGGATAAGGACAAGGAACAGATAGTGTGTGTCCCTGAGAGCCAAATACAAGACAACCATGTTGTACCTGACATGTTACTGTGTGCGAAGTGATGGAACTGTCTGCTTGTTCAACCCTTACAGGGCGATGCTGGGTGAGGCAAAAACCTTACCTGAGAGAGCCATTCTTCATCATCTTGGCCACTGTGGTCTGATGCCAAGCTGTCGGATGACTCATGACGTGTGATTGGACCCGGGCTGCTGGGAGGAATCCCTGAAGAAGAAGAAAAAGAAGAAGAAGAGAAAATAAAACATGCATAAACAGGTGAAAGGAACATGTTTTCTTATAGCGGTACTTTTTGCCATGACTTGCTGGGGTTGAGGGGTTAGTACAGATAAATTCTTAAATATTATCATATTCACAATAGTATTTCAATTCAATCTCAGGAAAAGTACTGGGGAGAGGTGTGAAAAAATGTATGATCCAAATGGGAGCATGATAGAAAATAACTGAGAAACACTGCCTTACAGTCATATTAACATTAAGAAAAACAAAACATTTTGACTAATTTCTGGCATCCTAATGATCCAAAGCACAATCAGTCATTGCAAAAATACTTTGCAGAGGAAAAACGGTGAGCGGCACACTGTGCAACTTCAGTTTTTGTAGGACAGTTCAGGTTGTTTGTAGGTTATTGTTTAGTGGTCAAGTGCAATACAGTTCACTTTGAACACTTCTTATTTACTTAGAAACTGTAGTTTGCACAGATGCAAAGTGAACATTTAGCTCCATCACAGTACAGTCATATTATCAGTTCAGGAAAAGCTGTAGGAGTTCACTTGAAGTGACTATCAGTCTTATTAAGAGATTGAATGCTAAAAAAACCCCAGCCACATTGGGCTTGGAATCATTAGCTATGATTCCATTCAATCACCAGGCAAATTTGGACCAAAAGCATGACTGTTGTGCTAACTGCTCTGTAGTAGTTAATGCTGTGAAGGACTGGAGACCTGCCGCGGGCCTGTCCTGCCTCTCTCCCAATAACTGCTGGAGACAGGCACCAACCCTACCATAGTGGTGGATTCAGCTGATCCATGGATGGACTATATGTATACGTATGTATATGTATATGTTTCAATGTTTTTTGATAAATAGACCCATAAACCACCATAAAGTGTGTGATGCATATTTTGTTGTCACATATACTTCAATTAGACTTGGGCATAATCTCATTATTACTTAATTTTCAGTTGGATTAAAAACTATTTCGGTCCAAATCAAAATCAGCAGGTCAGCACAAATAAGAGAAACTGAGATCAGTTTTGGCATCCAAGATGCCAGATTGTTGAAGCTCTACATCCTAATATAATCAATGAATTATGTTGTTTCTCCATCCCACTTTAAATTATTAGCAAACAAAAGCCTTTGAAATGTGAAATGATTTAATAATCTTTCAGTTTGCATGAGAAACATTTTAATGCATGTAATAAAGGTCACATTTCTCTGGACTCATTTATAGATTTATTTATAGATTAACATATTTCCATATGCATGCTTGTTACTTTATTGACTTTAATTAATTAACTAATTAATAAATTAATTTATATTTAAATTAGAACATCAGATTTATATATGTATATATTTTTTTATACATTGTATATCATAAATTGTTTGTATTTATTAGTATTTAACACCTTGAAGGAGTAGCTTGTCACTTAATAAATATATTCTATTCAAAACAAGATGACACTCCAAAAACTATTCTTTAAATTCAACATAATCAATAAAAAAAAAGACATGAAGTAGATTTTAGATTTTTAAAAAGAAATGTATAACAAACCATTTTTATTTACTGTACACTTGTCAGGTTTAGAAGGAAAAGGCTGTCAAGCAAGTTATAAACTTACAGTATTATTACAGCTTGATATATAGAGCCAGTACACACACCTAAGATTGATGGGCTTCTTAGATAAACTACCATTGAAATCATATGGCTGACTGCATGAGAGCTAATGTTTGGGCTGTGAGTCAAAGGAAAGGAAGAAGTACAATTCTTTGTTTGTTTTCATCTCCAACAGGCATATGACTGTGTGTGTAAAAAGGCAAATGTACAGTAAAGTGTGAAAAGGCAAAGCAGAGAGAGTGACAGAGAGACCCAGAGACAGATGGGGCTCCTGCAGGCTTGAATAAGCAGGCGTGGAGAATGAGCTCTAATGTGTGGAATCAGTCGTCTCTCCATCTCCCACCACAGGGATGGAGTTTGTTTAACACAAGAATGGCTAATAAACTTGTCAAGTCCACATCTGGAGCACAGGAGGCACCCCTGTCTTTCCCCTCACACATGTGCCAGGTGGTCACACACACCCTTAATGGAGGCAGTACGGTGTTTGACACCTCTGCAGTGAATGTCACATCGTCGCTGATTCACACATCAGCCCAACACACTCACACATGTCCCGATGGAATTAGAAGGTCTGGCCTCATTCGCTGTGTGAATAATTGAAAAAAGAACTGTGTAGCTACTCAACAGTGAAAGTGGTGCCGCTTGATCCTTTTACAGACAAAGAAAGAGATAAAAGACTCATCTAATGTGATGGCAGGAACAAATGCAGAAATACAATTCTAGGAAATGAAATGGGTTGACTGAAGACCTGAAAGAGGAAGAAGTACTATGTGTATTTCAGGCGTGTGCCATTTTATAGCACAATCGAGTAAGTATCTTCACTTGTTATAAAAATGCTGGATAAGTCAGACATGAATTAAAAGAAATGTAACTTTGCAATTGCACTCTTTGCAAATGAACCTATGTCTCTGTCAGAAGCTCCTGATCTTTCCGACACTCTGCCTTCAGCACGTCATCATAACAACGATCTTCCATTAAGGCTTTAACAACATTTTTAACCAGACATAGCTCCTATAATAAGCTCAGGAAACTCGCAGTTCCACCAGATGTTTGCTAATTGCTGCTGCTGCTAGTCTGGAGTAGCTGATTGGGGGAGTGGCAGGGGATGGATGCTCTGTACGGCGGAAGCTTGGATGGAGACTGCAGCTCTGAGGAGGAGCTCTGTGGAAAAGTCAGCGTCCGGTGGGACCAAGCATATATGCCATCAGAATGGCTACAAGGAGAGAGAAAAGGATTCCTCAAACATGCATAAAAAAAATCAAAGAAACACTGTGAGTATGTTTTTGATGAGAGACTGATACTGTAACATGATGTAAAGCTCAAAAATGTGAATATATTTTCAAGTGGCAGTATTATGCAACGTCTATAAAACATGAAAAGTGTTCATGGATAGAAAAGACAATAAAAACAAAAAGAAAAGTTACATGGACAAAGTAGATCAATATATGTCCCAGAGCTGTTATAACACATGTGGTAATGACTACCTGTGGAGGTTCCTCCATCTTTTCCCCAGTGTTAGTATTTACTTAAATGTTTTCACATGATATATTTAGAATTTTTCACACAATATGTTTATAATTTCACTCTTTTTGTGGTGGTTATTGCATTAGGTTGTTTACTATTATGGGTGTACACATTTAGTAAACACCTTTTGTTTATTTGGATCGTTAACTATTTTGTTTTGAAGGACTGGCTGGGGGAGAGTACTGGTTGAAAGGCAAACCAGGAAGTGGAACAATCCATCAGGCTGCTGGAAGCAGGGGACTTGATGTTAAAGAATCTGCCTCTCTCTACTAACAGTATAACTGCTAACACATTTTTGGAGTTATTTTGTTTTGTTTTTACAGTTGTGTTGTAGTCAAAATGTTTTGGTTTGAATTAGTTATTTATGTTTATGCATTGTTTGTCTTTGTCTTCTCTCCCACCCCTCCTTGTTTGTGTAGGCTAGCCTTTGTGTATAAATTCCCCTGTGTGTTCATTGTGTGAGGTCAGTTTTGGTTTGTTATCCCGAGTTAGGTATGCCATAGTTGATGATTTATTTTGGGCCCATTTTAGTATATTTTTTAGATTTGTTTTTGTTAAGATTTTTTTGAAAAATAAATAGAAAATATATGTATATTTTTTATATATGCCTTTGTCTTTGTGCCTTACTGGTCAGACTGTAACACTATTATACTTATTTACTTTATATTGGTACTTTTAAGAAACACAAAAACAAACCTAACTCCCACTAAAACAATTATTAATATCAGTAGGAGTCAGTAATCAAGTCATCTGATCATTAATCACCATTCATAACTGTCTGTCAGCCATCGCTCTTCAATTCAACTGAGTTTAATTACCTAGCACCTCGTCACTACATGACTCAAGCCACTTTACAGTAAAAAAGTGAATTTAATCACACAGACAGACTCCAAGTGAAGTACATACATTCTACAATGATGTAGAATAGGTTACATCTTTAGTTTAGTTTCTTTACTAAAATCAGTTTAAAAAAATATGTAAGAAAACACAGCAGATTGCATCCAGTTATTGACTTGCAGTATTCACTTTTCATGGAGTATTGAGAGTAGACAGTACGCTGTATTCCCTGTATCCCTCCTACTGAGCATGCACATAGCGACAGTGGTAAGGAAAAATACACGAAGAGGAAGAAATCTCCAATATGTTAGATCATGAACAGATTTCTTCTTTCCTTTTAAACAGTATCTCAGCAGGCCCTGACTACATCACTGGGAAGCTTCATCACTAAAAGATGCACCAGCATGAGGTTGTAGATAGTGGTGAACCAATAAATTGGCCAGTCGATAGATCGGCCCCAATTTTCTCAGTTTTAGAAGATCGGTGATTGGCCAGTACTGACATGTGAAGCTGATTTTATCCACTGATCTTATCAGCCTTGGCAAAGATCTAAAAATCAGCCACTGTCCTCTTCAGCTCTGCCATGAGAGAGTCTGACTGACAGACCTGCCTGGGTTGTATCTGTTCGTTCACATTTAACATTAGTCATTAGTCTACTGATGTCAACTCAGCGACTTTTTTGCTATATTTAGCAACATTTCAGACAAAAAAAAAAAATCTGTATTAGCGAAAATTAGAATCGGTAAGTCAGGCTTTTTGAAGATCAAAGAGCCTGACCTACCATTTTCTGGTGATCGGCCAGAAAACTCAGTGTTTGAATTCAACTTGGTCAGAGAGCAAATCTGAGCCATTTCAGTTTCTGGGGAAAACTTGTTGCTGAAACATACTGTCTTTGTTTGGCTCTTCACAAGCTTCTATTATTGGTTTTGTACTAAGGTACACCTTTGACAAAGAAACATCGCTACTAATTGCCACTACATCATTTGAGAAAGACAGATATCCAGAACTATATTAGTACTATGAGAGAAGAGAATGTTCTGCATTTGGCATCACATTTAACACATTTCATCCTTCAGAATTTTCTATAGTGATTAATACAACATACTACAAAAGTAACAACTATATCCTTTTGTGCAGTACCACAACTTCAAGAATTTAATAGATTTTATAAAACACTACAGTTCAAGTAAATGAATATTCTGTAAGCAAAAAATTTTTTTGACCCGTCTTGCCCGAGATGACCAGATTTGATGAATACTTTTTGTGCCAGAGCTCACATAGAGTAGTAAGGGCATTGCGGAAAAGAAAAATAAAGAATATCTAAATTGCAATAGGTAATTAATGTAATTATAATTGATGTCATCATCACAATCTTATCAATAATACAAATAATATAAGTGACATATTTTCCTAATTTTTATTTGAAGTATATTTGTAAATGAACATGGCACTTTTTCACTGCTTTGGATTTGTGAAGATTGTATCATCTCAACAACTAAACATGGCTGAATGTGACATGTTATCTTTCTAAGTCTCTAATTATATTGCCAGATCTCAATGTTTATTTCTGTCTGCAGGACAACTGAAAGTGAAATTGTTAGTGGCAATAGTTTGTCATCTGCAGCCCAGAAAAAAAATTATGCCATTACATAAATTGTTTTATACTTATTTATAGTCCATAGTTCCCATTTAATACATTTTCTAAAGCTACAGCAAGTGCAGACAGGAAAAAGTTCAAGGGCAAAGAGACTGAAAATCCTCAGCAATTAAAACCAGAATGATTGTAATGGAAAGTTTGCTTCAATTCCATTTATTTTTATATTGATTTGATTGGAACATCTTACAAATGCACTTCTATGAGATAGGGATTCAGTCCATGAGAGAATGAGCAAGCACTCTTATGAAGATAGGACAGAGCGAGTGGAAAAAACGGCAGAGAAGGCTAGCTGATTTAAAAAGAAAAAAAAAAAAACGAGAGAGAAGAACTAAGCTTTTACGTTGTTACTTATTAAACAAAATCAGCATTCCCTGATAACCTCCATCCTCCTACTTGGGCTCTTCGACTTTCTCCATCCCTTTCCCTTTGCTCTGTGACCCCTGAGGCCAATAGCTGTTCCCAAATTAATTATTGATGCTCTGAAGCATTTGGTGGACTGGCTGGATCGGGTTTCAAGTAGGTGGGTTGGTACGGTTTGTCAACAGTGAAGTGTATGTCAGCATGCAGCAACTCCCTGTCTTCAGTTGGATACAACACATGCAAACAATGTTATATATATATATATATATAAAAGCATTATATGTTTAAAGTTTTATCTTTAAAAGTAGTTTGTCTGTAAAAGTTATATATTTCCTAAGTGCTCTATTGCAACTGAGCAGGCTTGCCTTCCCAAAAGTATCAGTGAGGATAAAGAAGGGATTTTAAGAGGGCAGAGAGTTACACAAAGTTAATTTATTTTCTATTGTAAGCCTTTGTGCACGTATGTGTGTCCAAACAATTTTAGACAAGACAATGCTAGATTAATTGTTTCCCCTGGAACGTCCTCTCTTGGTAAAAGACCAATAATCAGCCTGATTAAAGACTCCAGGTCTTGTTAATTACCCATCTGTAATGTCCAGACAGTGAGAAAGTAGCTCTGCCTTCAGTCTGGGAACTTCTCTGCATTGAATCACTTTGTGATGCACAGAAGTGTGTGTATTTTTTATAAATTTTTTTGTTTTGTTTTCAGTCTGTACCCTCAGATTGATGACCTGAGGTTACAGTAACGATCTGCGATGAAGTATGAGGCCGGGTCCACTCTGCGTTTCAATGCTTCAGTTGTGATTTGCAGCAGCAAGAGAGAGAGACAGAGAAAGAGAGGAAGTGAGAGAAAGACAGAAAGAGAGAGTTAGATGGCAGCTGCACTTCACTCAGAGTGAGACAGGTGTTCTGCCAGTCAGACAGCTGAAGGAGTCACGGCGGGCCAGAGGGCGAAGGTGACATGACTGATGGCTGATTTGGCTGCACTGACAGCCGGCAGAATGGCAGAGGGGGAACAGATTGTTCCTAAATCAACAGCCGTCACGGATTGATGGGCCTCTAAAATCAGAATACATTATGAGCGGTTAAAACGTCACTCACGCTGATGTACTTTTATTTCCTTTCTTTGCGTGTTTTAAAGTCAATTTTCCTGCCGGTAAAGGGTCACCCTGTCCTATCCCAGTTTCACTGAAGTCCAAATAAAGTCTAACAAGCTGTGATGGAACCAAGATCTTCAACTCCCATGAGTGCAGCACAAAATTCACTCTTCATAGAAAATGATGATTGTCTTCACTTTGATGTAATTAACTTCTGCTGTGGGGGAATCCTTGAAATATATCTGGTGGTTAACATTTATATGCTGGACCAATCATTAGTTTGTTCCAATCTCGTGTGTAAACCTGCACACCTTCAACTCAGACTGTCTCGATGCAGTTAGGAAACACTGGATCACACCCACTCCCATTTGTTCATCTTGACACCGACTCTTGCATAGTTTTAATATTGATCTTGCATGCTTGGCTTTGCATTATTATAGGACTACTGCAGTTAAATTGCTGATGTGCAGCATCAGTTTATGAGCCACAGTGGAGCCTGATCTTTGAGTACTTGTCTCCTCTAATATCTAAGCACTCTTGGATTACGTGAGACAACTGGACTCTTTCAGTGGACATCTCTCAGGTCAAATCTGGATTTTCTTTAAGATATTTTTCACAAATTTGATAAGAAATTATTTCCCAAAATCTTAACGTGTCTGTTATTCTTTTGGTGCATTTAAATGTTGACATGTTTAAAATCCGTAATTTGATCTAAATATCTTGTCAATTTATTTTCTTATCTGAAAGACTGAACAATATCATTAAATTTTTTTTAGCATTTTTAAAACTTAAGAATTTTATAGTAATTAAAAAGCACAGGAAACAAAATTCACTTTGCTTATAATGTCACTAAAACATAAAGGAAGGAGAAAATGTTATATGTAAATATAGCAGTAGTTGACTTACTCAGTTCTAAATTGTTAGTGTTGTTAAAAAGAAGAGATGGCACAACCACATTTTGAAACTCAAAGAAGAAGAAGAAGAAAAACCATTCAAAAGCCTTTATACTGTACCAATTTGTGAGCCTGGTTCATTGGTTTAAAAAGTTAAACCAATGCCTTCTCTTTTAACAGCATTTTTAAAGTATCTCTGCATTTTCAGGAACAGACTTGTGGTTTTATACATGTTGACAGAAGTTTCATCAGTATGAAAAGGCTCTTCTTTGACAACAGTAAGCCTTTCATAATCATAATACAGCTAGCTTCTTCCACTTTTCATTCCCTTTCATTTCTTCCAATGCCATTTGATAGGAGCACAGTGTAAAGTGCTCACCATGATATTTATGACAAAGTCTGAAATAAACACAAGTCTTCAGGTCAAATTATCAATTTATAAACTAATCAGGTTTTTACACTGGCTTTATAAATGTCATACATTCTGGGATGATTTTTTAATACCAAAGTGGAAAATCCTTTCACTATTCCATTGACTTTAATTACCCTTAAAGATCAGCAAATCTAATATTCATTGCAGCATTGGTTTATGTTGCATTAGATTGCCCAGGTATTGATGTCTTTCATCGCAGTAGCAGCATGGCCCTGTCTTTATAATGGAAATAAAACTCTTCTGTGATGTATTTATGCAAACATGGAAGGACAATAGTTTTCCAGAGGGCAGCTGATAAGCATCACTTTTCCAGGAAATATGTACCAGCTTTTGTTTAGATGTGCTGCCTCATTTTTTTCCTCTCCTTATTCAGACTAGTGACTTTGGCTGCAGGTAAACCTAAGCAGGGACTCAGAGGGTTTCATTCCCCATTCAGAAATCTTCTTACAGCTGATACGTTCAAGTTGATGTAATAAACTAAAAAGAACTATGCACGAAATACACTCTTTTGTACCTCATGTTCTTGTTTCATTTTAATCTTGAGCAGCATAAAGATGTCAGATAAGTAGTGATCACTGGGGGGAGCTAGCATACAGTAGAAGACTGTCAGCTCTATTGGCAGTTACATAAAGAAAAAAAAACTTGAATAAGAATACATTCAAAGCTCAGAACAATTTTTCAGCTTCAGTAGGATATATTTATTTAACAAGATCTGCCTGAAAAGGCTTCATAATGTAAGACATACTCAAAAAATGTATGACGTTAGTACTGAGTGAGTACTAAGTCGTTGTAAAAAGGTGATACAGAGGTGATGCTCATATTCCCCTGTAGATTTTGAGATGATCCATTTTTCCTAAAAACAGATCAAATTAATAAGGAACATTTTCAAGTTAAAATTCGCTCTTATCCAGCATGTCGTGACAATCCCTCATGCTTCCCCTCTCTTGCTTTTTGTTTACCAGACCCTGCCGCCTTTCTTCCGCTCTTCGGTTGCTTGCCTTCCTTTTTATTTAATGCCAAATTTATCTCCGTTGCTGCTTTTTGTTTAGACTTTTTACCTCTTTGAGATCTCCAGATTGTGAGGCGAGATTTAATCTCTCACTAAATAACTTTTGGGAACATGTTGCTTTGAGCTTAAACAGATGATAAAGGGAGAGAAGTGACCGTCACACATAAAGGATTAAACAGGCTTTCAAGCTCAGGCGGCAGTGGAGCTGTTCACAGCAGTGGTGCTGAACTTAGTCTTGGCAGGGAGCTGTTCATGGACTTCCCTGCAGGCCATGAGATGAACTGTGCAACCAGTGTTGGGTTTTGTGCAGTCAAGTTTAAAAGTGTTGTTGTTGCCAAAACATGGTTAATCTGTTGCATTTTGAAACTACATAGCCGGAGGGTAAACCTAGGACATGAAACGTTGTGATGCTGGAGTGCTTTTCTATTGTGTTTTGTCTTTTATGCATCTGTGTTATGAACAATTTAGCTTTCTGTAACTCAATGAGGTGTGAAAACAAGGAGAAAGCAAAGTGAGTTCAAGGCCAGCTCATGGCTGAGTGGGCCCCTCAGCAGAGTTTCATTTGGGAGCCACCTGGAAGTTAGTTCACTCATGGTCTCTAGGGGTAAAAAGCTTAAGACATAGCATTTCATCTAAGCTTTTAATTTTCTTATTGTAGCTTAGTTTTAATCTGTCATATAAGATATTTTCACATTATTATTTAAATTATTTTATTGCATTTTTAAATAATTTTGCTTGTATTGTTTTTTTTCTAAAGAAATAATTAGTTTTTTCGGGGCGTTTTTGGTTTATTTTGACTGACCTGGTATTTGTGGTTTCTGTTCAGAGCACTGAGTCACATTATTTATGTAAATAAATAAGCCCGTCTCCCACCAACCACCACTGCTTAACTGTTTGAGTAGTTTGCACTTAAAACAACATCTTAAAGGTTTAACAAGTGGGGCCCAAATTACGTTCCTTAAAGCACTGCTTGTGACCATCATTAAGACATTTGTTAGCTAAATGTTAGACTTTTTGTTATTAATTAATAATACTTTTATTTTTAATGTTTGAATGAATTTAGTAAATTTAAAACACGGCTCATTTCAAATGTTCACTTTACAGATTTTTACTATTTGCAAGATCCACATCACTTTCCTTTCACTTCACCACTGTGTGCTAGTTTGTGTTGGTCTATAGTGTAAAATCCCAGTAGAATACAATAAAGTTTGTGTTTGTAGCCAAAAAAAAACAACAAAAGTGGCAAATACTGTGAAAATTTAAGGACTCTCTATGGCCCCCCGCTTAGCTCAGGGACCACAAGCAACGACTTAGTCTACTTACGCCTTCGGCTGGCTCTGGGTTAGTGCTAGAAGCACTTTCTAGAACAACCCGAGGGACCGGGAGTGTGTTAATCAGTGGGATGCTCAGCTGAGTGGATACTTTAGATGGCAGAACAAAGAGTTGCAGTTCATGAGGAGTTTCTAACTAAATCCTCCCAAAGTACACAAAGGTTCTGGTGGCTGTTATTACTTTTAGTTCTTTATTATTCTGCACATATTCACTAGTTCTGAGGTACATTTGCCTGTGGAAGTTGGCATTGTTTAGGATAATAGGGAGAGGAGCCAAACTTATTCTCTGCAAAGGTGATAATCTTCTACAAAATGCACTGCTTTGCACATGCAGAGAAAATATTCCCTTCAGATTGATATCCAGCATTTTCCTGTGCCACTGTTTCACATCATGGACTCTCTTTTTTTCCGTATCTGAGATTGTTTGTTCCTTTTCCTCTAACAGATGACTGGTTCAAAAGGCTAGGAGCGCTGCAGAGGCTGTGCACGACTTCTGAGGAAATACTTTCACTAGCAGGAGAGCACTTTGTATGTGTGTGTGTGTGTGGGGGTGTGTGCGTGTGTGTGTTGTTGTGTGCATAGCTCAAATAAGCAGACAAGCTGTGCTAACAGGGATGTGGATTGTGCATGCATAGATGTGACACATTCTTATAGCACAAACAGTGTTTTAGAACTGGAACTATTTCTGCTCGATGTGGGAGGACGGTAACTGTGCTTCTCCAGAGCCAGGCCAGCGGCAATGCTTTGTTTTATTGGCAGACAATACAGCAAACCTGTCAGGAAGCTGTGGTTGGAAATGATTTTTTGCAGGTATGGGCACAATATATGCAAATCTGTATCTCCCCAACTTCATCAACTATATGGTATAGAGAACTTTTTTTTTTTTTATCACAAATGCATTCTGACTTCAGCAACTCTACAAATCCCACATGAAACAAACTACATCAAATACACAAAGGCATTTTCTTTTTCTTGCATTGATTCCCGTTTCCATTTCCTGTGTAATGGTCTTGCCAGTAATGAGTGCCTGTGATGATCTGATACAAGCTGGCAAGTCTCTATATTATCAGTTACTGCAGCTCAGAGATGAGCAGTTGCAAATGAACACTGGTATGATTTAATGTAAGCCCAAGTAGAAGGACGAAACCTTGGGCTCTCCATACTCAAGGCAGTGGTTAAATTTGATGCGAGTAATGTGGCTCACCACACAGGGTGCTATTTTATGAGGGGGAAGATTTTATTTTTTTTTTTAAATGTCCCATTTTTTTTTTAAAAAAAGGGACATTTTTGGTAAATTGAATTCCAAATGGGTTTTCTGTACATGTGTGTTCTCAGGAGTTAACCAAAGCTAATTTAATGCTTCACACAGGAAACCTTTACAGCTAAAATGCCACCAACTGCAGTTCTGACAGGATTAATCACTTTTATTTATAACTAAGAGAAATTCTGTGTTTTAACAGGACAGACATCTAGTATCTAATAGAATATTGTTAATTTTAGCCATTAGACAGAGCAAAAAATAAATAAAAAATGATCTTGACTTGGACTGGAGGCAAAATACTCACAACTTAACTTGGACTTGGGATGAAAGACTCCAGTCTTGATTTGAACCCATCAAGCACTTGAGACTTGACTTAGGAGTGAAAAACTTGGAAAAATGACTTATCTGTGGTTCTGCTATAGAGTAAGCACTGTCCATACACAACAAAAGGCTAATGACATGAAAATGTTTATACACAGTGTTTCACTCATTTTTAATGAATGCATATTCCTTAGAACACAGTGTTAATTTGGAATATGAAATTTGTTTCAGGCTGGCAATGAAACATCCCCTCTGCAGATTAAAACAGTAGTAATCTACCATACGATATATACCTGAGTATTACTTTGTTTGGTCTATGCTGTCTGAGAAATTATACAACTAAATGAAAAACACAATTTGCCATTTCATTTTTTTATTTGTTTCTGTTTCAGTAAGAATTATAAACAAGCAACTTGGTAACGTCTCTGACCTCTGAACATCTTGTACTTCTAGGAACTCCAGGTAGGTTGCAGATCTGCAGTATAACAGAACAGACAGCAAGCTCCTGGTGATTTCATACTTGATTTCTCTGAAATCCTTGGTAGTTAATTTGCAGGGTCTTCTCTCAACAGGTTTCTTGAGAGACTGTTGATTATTTACAGCAAAACATTTTGGGGGTTCTGTGATCGCACCCCAAATATCTTAGCAATTTACAAGAGCGCTGCAGCCCTCTGAGAGATTGTTAATAATTTATGAATTTTCAGAGTCAGTTACAAAATCTCATTCTGGTTCATTTTGCCTAATGAAAAAAAGTGCCTCACAGTTATTCAGATCTTGATACAACGTGTTGACCACGAAGACCACATTCTACCTCATTATGGAGCTACGCAACACCTGCTATGCTTAAATTCATTAAGCATTCACGCTTACCCAGCTGTATTCCTAGAAATGCTGTAAAAAAATAGAACCCCTTTTTCAGAGATAATGACTCAATTTTCAGCAGCTTTTTTCTTTTTTGCCTCGGAAGGGATTTTACACGCGTCCACTGAACCTGATTTGCGCTCAAATTGACGTTTTGTTTTTTTAAAAATATAAATTCATCTGATTAAATGACACACATTTCCATCAACAAACCTGAAAACAGCTTTCAGTTTGATGACACCCTGAAAAGGTAGGTATACAATGAACCTCCCACATCTCAGCGCCGCGCAGCTTTTCAGCCATATCTGCTGCTGAACTCTGCGCCCACGGTCTCTTCATTATTTTACCAAATCACTGGATCTCCTTCAGCACTTCGAGCGGCTGTCTCTCCCTCCTCCTGTCTCTTCGTGTGTCGGTCTGTTAGTCTCCGCGCTTTCTCTCTCTCTCTCTGTCTCTCTCTCTCTCCTTGTCTCTATCGCTTCATTATTCTGCACCTGCAGGCAGCAGACGATTTCTCCTCTTTCCCCCTATCCCTAAACGTCTTTTATTCACCGCCATGACTTCCACGAAAGACGCGAACGGGTCGGGAAAAGTGGCTCAGCAGCAGCAGCTCGACCAGGTGAGTCCCAAGGCGAAGTCGCGCGCTCTGTTTGTTCGCCTAATTACGCTTTCAGCGCTCGTTATCGCTCATTAACGACACATCGCAGCTCTGCCTCAAACTGTGTGTCAAAATAAGTTGCACGTATTAAATTGGTGAAGGTTTGTTCCCGTTTCATCACTTTTCCCTCACATGTTTCTACTTTTATGACGTTCAGACCTGCTTCAGTTTGGATGTATGCAAGACTGTTAAACTTCCGCATCGATATCTTTCCCCGCTCCGTAAGCCACAGTTGTTCTTATAAAAAGAGCCTGTTGTTTGACGTTACAAAAACAGTAGAGTGCAGCGGTTGTTAAGGAGAGGTTTGCTAATATAAACGACACATGAAAATGAACATTTCCAAAACTCAATTGCAGGAGAAACTTGTTATATTTTTTGTGCTATTTTGTTTTTACTGTTATATGTAGCTGTAGCAACTCATGCACTTAATTATGGAGGGTTTAGTGGTATCAAATACGCAACCTATTCATAGATTAAGTTGCGCAGACGTAGATTAAAACTTAGATTAAAAGACATTTTAATCTCAGTCACTCCTTTCTAATGGATTAAAGTTTTCTTTTTTTTTATGCCAGAGGAACTGCAGGGATGCTTTCTCCTGATTTATGAACCCTTAGTCTGGCAGGATTGGCTCTCCCATCTGTTGCTGCGCAGTGCTGGTCAGCTGCCTGAACAAAAACTCCTATTTCCTGTTGACATGAGAGACTTAATTTGCTGTTAGAAATGTTTCCTGTCAGTTGTGGTGTTGAAATTTAAAAAAGCATTGTCTTGTAGCAACATTTTTATAAAGTAGTCACAACTAATTTAGTTTGAAATAACTTAAACTGCTATCGTATCTGATAGCTCTACTTCTAGACTTAACTCTTATCATATTGTCGACAGAGTTAAAGTTTTTATTTAAAAATATTTATCAATGAAAATTAAAAAAAACTTGTGCGGAGAATGTTTTTTGGTAACACTGACCAATAAGGCACCAGCGGCATATCTGTTAAGCAGCTGGGCGCATGTTAGCTACTCTAGTAGTCATCCAGGCTAAAAAAAACAGCTAATATCAACTTTATACTCCCAGTGTTACTGTACAAAGAGCAACATGAAAAAGAAATATAAAATGTTGTGCAGTAAGCAAAATTTTGCAAGAGTTTGGTCTACATTTTTTAAGTGCATGCATCAAAGTCAAAATACCTCTAAATAAATATTACAGAAAACATTATAATAGATGTTTTGATCAAGCCGTGGATTTTGTTGAGATTTTTCTTTTACTTTTTTTTTGATCTAAATGAAAGCAGTTAGATGTTGTGTATTTCATTAAATTTTTTTAGTCGAAAAACATGGCAACCATGATGTTTCTACTCAAGGTTATCTGAACAGGAAAATACCATACTGCTCCATACCTAATTGCACTTTGTGGGAGGGAACAGAGGAACAAAAAAAGGACAAAGCTGCATGTAGACACCCAGACCACTTCTGCGTTTACGTAACCATGCTTCTAACACTCATATCATAATTTAGGTTGAAAGGTGTTCTATAAAAATAAATCCATGTTTGCTCAAATGTGGAGGGAAGCTCTTGACTATTGGTTTAGTTGTGTAACAGCCGGTAATCGTTGAGTATCTACCTCTAAAATGCATTTACAAAGGCTGAAGTGAGAGCTTTTCATTACAGCAACTGAATGGGCATCAATTGAGAAGCCTTATCTGCCTCTCCAATGTGTCATTGTGTGATATTTTGTTGTTGTTTAGTTTATTGGATGTTGTTTTCGCTATTATTTCTAAATATTTCAAGCCTAAAATGTTTACTTTGGCATCCCACTTGCACATTTATGAAAGCAGAACTGCAGAGTCAACAGCAGCGCGACTGATCCCTAACCAAATTCTGATCAAAAATAAGGGAGCATGAGCTCCTTTTGAAGCTTGAAAGAAAATCGAAGCAGAAAGTGAGATGCACACAGGCTCGTCTGCACATCAGGGCGGCAACACGTGATCCTCAGTTGTTATTTGGCACAGGCAGCAATCATTTCACCTCTGCTAAAAAGTAACCATATATGAATTTTATATCTGACTGACCTTAGTCCTCTCTTGTTTTCTTCCGTATGGACAGTTTGTACTTTTGCCTGAAAAACAGACGTGCTCTTTGGTAATATCAGTTTCAGATACCTTCCTGTACATATGCTCTTCAATTATGCAAGGACGGAGAGATAGAGAGAAGTGAACATATCAGTGCCAAGAAAGGGAGGCAGTGGTACATTTCGAAGTTCCTCCTCTAAGAATCAGCCTGCTGTCAGTGGGGATTAAACAGCAAATCAGTCCATTCAGTTTTAATCTAAAGAACATGTGAATTGAAGGATTTTACTTTTCTTAGCAGCTGTTCTATAAACTGTCCCTAACATTGTTGCAGATGATGTTGCTACAGCTGTCCTAAAGCAGTATGCTGTTGCTCTAATGTTGAGTTTGTTGTATGAAAACGCATCTCCTTAATTACTGTACAGAACGCTGTTCAAAGCACACTGATTGTTTTGTTCAAAGTAGCATCAAAACAAACCTGTTGGCTGAGCTTTGGTACATGAACAATTCACCCCACTTCAACACAAATATGCCATCATTAAATCCACTTTTTAGTTCCATTTTTGTCTTGTTCTTCTTCAAACTTTAATCAAGCTACATCTGTGCACAATTGTTCTGAGAGCATAATAGAGCTCTTATCTTTTCTGTAACTCGGAGTGGATTTAATTTTCAGCTACATATTTTTCAGGAATACATTCAGCCGGGGAAAAAAAAAAAAGAAAGGTGGAGGAATAGCGAGAGATGTATTTTGAACAGATCTATTCTTCAGTGATTCAGCTTCAGTCGTGTTGTTGTGCACTGCGGTTCTTCTGATGATTAAAAGATACGACGGCAGTTTTGTCCAGACGCAGGCGGTAATTCATATGCTCTGAGAAAACACTTTTTTTCCCCCCTTTCATTCTTTCTTTGTCTCATTCATAGACTGATTAAAAGGAACAAAACGGGAGCGAAATGTGAGTGGCCGTTTGAAATTGTCATTTATTTGCGGACTTGAATGTCAGAAATATTGGGCTCACTGTAGTTTATTTCCTCTTAAGGGGCAAAATGACTGCATGTCTTCCATTTTTATCTTAAGAGCGAAAGAATTTGGTGCAAGCTGAAAATTTAAATGAAATTTTCTTTTTTTGAATCAAAACCTTGACCAGGTTCAAGTTTCTTATTGAATATGTCTATTTGTTCCTTTGGCAGAATTAGCAAAGTATTTTATCTGTAGCCTTCATGAAATGGATCTAAATCTTGAAGAAAGACTCATTTTGAATGTTTAATTGTTAGCTTTTTTATTGTGTCTGCATTGTCTCTCATGTTTTTATGTCCGCTTTTATCCCACTGATGTTTCCAGGCTATACTACAGTGGTTGTATTTCTACATTATTCCATGTGACTTATTCAGTTTCTCTAATTCTATTTCAAAGCTTCACATTTAACTTTCTTTTGGTGGCTGGAGGCAGCTAAATGAGATGTAGGTAGGAAGAGTGTGCCATTGACTGACCTGCTCTGTTTAGACAAAACTGGGCAAGTTAAGTTTTAACCTTTACATCTGAGATTTAGGATGTTTTGTCGAGCAAAATCACAAAATTGTGGAGCGTATAAACCTTTAAGTCCACAAATGCTACCTTGGGCAACACAATATACAGTGTAAAAGAATGTCGCTCTGTGCCAACATCCCTGAGTACAGTGTTTGCTAATTGCTGCTGTCACTAGTTTAAAGGAGTTTTGGAGGAGGGTACTTGGCTGGAGACTACAGTTCTAAGGAGGAGCTTTGTGGAGAATACTTCAAACATGCATGACAGAATCAAAGCAACACTCCAGGTATGTTTTCTGAGAGAATAACACTCTAACATGAAATAAAGCTCAAAAAAGCTGATTTTGGATAAAGCCTCACCTTTAAAATTTTACTTTTTGAACACCATTTCTGATTTAAAAAAATCCTCTAAATGATTGGACATGAACAAAAACTCTAAGGTTGAAAGAGGTGCAGATAGATGTACCTATGCCCTAACAATAAAATCACAGATGTCTCATCTCAGTCACCACTTCAAAAGATTTTTTAGGGTTTGTCCACAGAAACACTGGTGTTTTGCACCTCCCGATATCTTGCCAAATGATACAAGTGGATTGGAGATCTTTGGCATGTGCCCATTCTGGCTTATTGTGCTTGAAACCATTCATTGACTGCAGTGTCACAGACTGTGAAGAAAGAGATGTTTTTCAAGCATAAAGGAAAAAGATATATGTTGGGGAAAAAAAAAAAAGATATCTAAAGTGAAGCTGGAGCCATGAGATGCTATTAAAGGCTTCCTTCTGCTCCTTTCTATTGGCAAAAAAGTAAAATACTTTTGAATATGCAACTGCTTCTTTCTTGGATGACAGGTTGGCAGTCCGTGGCATTGTAAACCTCACTCTGCTGTTTCAAGTCCTGTGCATAAAGGCTTTGCCTTTGTTGGTTCTTAAGTTTAGATGATGTGAACCTCCATATTGTTGAATACTCTGTTTTGGGATGTATTACTCTTGTTGGTGTACTTGTACTTTCTCTTTTGTATGATTCTGTGCATTGTGCATTTCAATGCGTACTTTGTGCAAAAGCTTTGTGGACAAGCTACCAGCTTTTGCCACAAGCAGGCAGTTAGGAGAACCTCGCTCGATCATTGTCGTAACTTGAGGTCCTTCACAGCACAAAGAGAAAACAATAATTTAAACATTCTAGGTTTGGGTAAAACATATTATTTGTGACTATTGAAGTGGGAGTAAAAGAGGTGAAGTTTGTATTGTGACAGTGTATCTCTAGGGATACAGTAAGCACTCCACAACAAGAGAGGAAAACAAAACAAAACCTGTTAAATTCTTTTCCAGACATTTTCCTGCTGCTTTAATATTCATTTATTCCACATAGACTCGGATAGATTTTCTTGCCCATCTGTTTTGAGGACTCTTTCCAATAATTAACTTCAGCAGAGATGAGCCAGTGAATCGATGTGCTTTCACTATTGGCACACCATGTAAAGCCCGTGAAGTCACCCTTAGCTGTGGTTTCATTTGTAAAACGCACATAACTGAGAAGCTGTTTGTGTAACATCTCAGAGGAAAAGAACAATGTTTAAAAAAGCAATTTGTCATCTTTTAGATGTGCATAAGAATGTAGTCCCTCCTGTCCCTCGGGGGTTATTATTTGATGCCAGTGTTTCACTTCACTTGGCTTCACTGTCATTTCACTGCATGGATTCAAGCTTCTAAAACTCTACAGTCAGCACCACCTGCTGCTAACCAGTGGAGCCGAGGACTGCTGCACAAATGAACAACACACTTTAGAAAACATTTAGGTCTCATGAAAAACAGAAAAGTGAGAAGGGACTTTATTGTTAAATTATTTTGAACATATAACTAAGATTTCTTTTTCGATAACTTTGAACGTTTTCCTCTTAAACTCAGATGGAGAATCATTTTGAATCATTTTCCAACCCCACTATTAGTGTGTCTTCATAAAGACATCTTTTAGTCAAAGCTTCCTACAGTGTCTGTCTGCTTCTCTTATTATCAGTACCAACTTCGGTGATCCCTGGAGTTTTCCTTCCCACACACTTGGTAAAGTTTCATAGGCACAACTTTGCTCCTTTGAGGCCATCCATAATAAGATTGCGGCGCTTACGGTATTTTTAACTGAGACGCACTGACTGGGTTTAATTTAATTCAGGATTGTCAATTTAGGGAGAAGCGCAGTTGACTGGAAGGATTTAAGTATCTGGACCACAGAGGAGAAAAACATCTCATCACTTATTAAATAATTTATTTCCATATGGGCTCAGATAATGGCATAAAAGCCAGAGGTCTAAATGATTTAAAAATATTTTTGACATGTTGTGAAAGATTTACTCCGTGCACTTGCAATGCATCTCCTCTCTTGCTGCACTACACTTGTGTCACTAGCAAACACCATTCCATTACCTGTAGATCATAAAAAAAATATGAACGCCGACATCCAGGTGACCTCAATAGGTCGGTGCTATGATAAAGTCCAGTGAATGTGAAGAAATAGCAGAGTCTAGGTTTGGTAAGAATAACAAGGGTCAGGCCAAATAATTTTCTTGCAAATATCACCACAGACTTTTGTCATCTAAATGTGATGGAATGAGCAGCTGGCCTAAATCCACACGTGGCAAAAACCAAAGCAAAGTCTAGGAGCACTTACTAATCCAGAATTTACATAATCTCAAATTATGAACTCTGCTTTTGCCCACTTCTGCTGCTCCTGCTAGTTTTTCCAGTCTTATGTTCAGCTGAGTTCAACTGTCCATCTTTAAATGACCAGTTGTTTCTGATAATAATGAGTATTAACTATATGGTACTTGTCCTAACAATGTTAAAAAATTGCTTCCAATAAGCAGGGAGTGGATGATGAGCATACTCAGTTTTGCCAAAAGCTTTCACAAAGTGAACAGATTACATAAGAGAATTTAAAGGTGACATTATGTTCCTGAAAGCAATAGAGGAGAGTGACATAAAAGCTATAAATAGAAGGCCTTTTCGCCTTTGACTTGAAAACTTTTATAATAACATGGCACCCATAGTTGAGAGGCTACAAACCAGGTCACTAGCTTTAATGTATTATTTTAAGGGCAGTAATATTTTAAAGTTAATTGAAAATGCTATCGGTAGCCGGTAGGAGGTATGTACATATACATATATGTATGTATGTATATCTACATATACACACATACACACACACATATATATATATATGTATGTAGCCTTAAGGGGGAAACAATGACAATAAATTTGTGGGACTTACTTCAATACAGGTTTTTCTGACTGTCCTTTTGAAAGCTGATCTTCACCACCTGAGCCACATTTTCTTTGCATTTATTTAGCTTCAATTGAGTTTGTCCCTCTGAGTGCGACCTTCCAAAAGTGTTCAAAGACCGGACAGTTAAATCTACAGACAGGCTGATGCCCGGCTATTCACGAAGCAAAAGGCAGGCTGCATGAATTCTTAATCTCACTCATGAATGCACATAATTTATTGATGCCGTTCCAGAGAAAAAGTTTAGCCCCAAGTCTGCAGACTACTGCTTTGCTCTCGGGTTTGCTGCTCCTAGACAGTGACTACATTACAGCAGAGCTATATATCATGTGTCAAGTGTCCTGTGTCTTTAGACAGCAGCGTTTTGCCTTTGTTTCCAGTGTTTCTCTTCTCTTTTGTCTTTCTGGAGTCTTTGTGAAGACTTTATCTCTTCAGACCCCATGCTTCCTCCCACACTTAACAGCAATGTTAGTTCTTGCTGTACTGTTCACCAGCGGACTCCATCTTTGCTGCAAATTTGACTCAAACAACTCTGTTGGTTCCCTTGGAAACCAGGTGCTCGGAGATCAGGAAAGATCCATTTCACACTTCAGCAGAGAGACAAAGAGATGGTTAGACAAAGGGGATGTAGGAGTGAGAGAGGATTAGACAGTGAGAGGTGGGGGGTAAAGGAAGCTTGACCTTAAAAGATGTGCCATTGTTTAATCTTTTTTCCCCCCAAAATAGAATGGAAATAGCAACAAATAGACAGAGAGAAATGTTGTTGACTCTCCTCGTGGGATTTGTCTGTCCTTTGTAGCTGTCAGTGCTGAAATGGCCTGGATTTATTTAGAAGCGTTTGCGGAGAGGAGGTGAAAATGGCTGTCCTCATATATTGATGCGCCTCCTGTTATTGTAAAGCACTGATGCATGCTCCTAGAAGACGATGGCCAAAATGAAAATAATTGAAAATATTTCCCACAGGTTTTAAACTTAAATATTTCAGGTCATCAAACTAATTTTCTTACCAGCCAAAGATGATACAAACACTGTTTTCAAAGCTGTGCAAACCAACCTTGCCCTTTGTGAAAATATACATGTCCTCTTTTTAAATCAAGAATGAAAAGATTAACCCAATCATTTTGCCTCACTTTTATGAGCCACACCCAAGATTACCGCCTGACCTGTTCAGCCAGGAAATCAATTTAGGACGAGTGAAAAAGTGGCATAAGTAACAAGATTCAAAAAAGCAACACATGATGCCCTCCATATGAGGAAATTGAAGAGAAAATGACATCGATCATCTCAAGCAAAGTTGGGATACACAGATGTTGCCACCAACGGCGGCGCCCCTAAACGTTAGGTTTAATATTACTTTTTCACATAGTGCCAGCTTTTTTACTTTCATTTGAAAACGGCAATTGTTAAAAAAGTAAAATGGAAGAACTTTGTAAGTCGGCAAGTAATCTTTCAAGGCAGTGAAAGCTGCTTAAACACATCTGAGAATGTAAAGATGGATTCAGTGTGGCTGTGTGGGATTATTCTGGAAACAATGCTAATCTTTTTTTATACATTTTTATGTGAGTGACTTCAGCCTGAGTTTGGAGCTTTGTTTTAGTGCCTGAGTAGGTGGGTAAAACGCTGTATATTTCACACAGAGATAAACCCCTCTGCACAGGCAAAGCAATCAGAGTGTATGTACTTAATAATAGCAGACTGTTTGAGAGTAAAGTGCAGTTTTAAAACACGCTCCGCTACTTTCTAGTCTGACTCTTACAAACCCCTTTTTCAGAATTTGAAGTAGAAAGACAGAAATTGGGTGAATCATAAAGAGACACATTTGTCTACATATTTTGTTTTAGATCATAGCTGTAAGAGAGAGCATGTTGTGTAGCTTGTTCTGTGTTTTCTGACAGCGATGGTGTTTTCAGAGAATATTGATGACATATCAGTTTCATATCCACCCTCTGTGGGAGATTTCACCAGGACAGCTGATCAAAAGTGCAGAAAGTGGTCACTGTCAGAAAACTGGGTCACCTCTTCACTTATCAAACACACCCGTTTAGCTACTTTATTTTTCTACTTTGTAACACTGTAAATGCCAGCGACACACATGGGGATTATAAATATATGTATCAAAAATGGCAAAGATGCTTTAACTCTTGGACTAGTCTGTCTTTTGCGCCAACAAAAATAGAACCACCCTCTTATTTGCAAGCAAACATTTTCTGAAAAAGAAAGCAAGAGATTCACAACTTTCCTCCTGCAATCATTCCCAGATAGGAAAGGATTTCTTGCAGAGATTCTGTATTTTTCAAATGTAGGCTGTATTTATATAGTAAGTTGGGTTTTTTGTTCTATGGTGTAAGTGCATACTTCGGCACCTTTTTGTCATTCTCTTTGTATCTTAAACTCAGTTACCTTTCTTAATGGGCTTTAGTTCACCCCGTTCCATATTAATACTCCAATTTTGTGCCCACACATTGCCATTTCTTCCCCGTCTACTTTCTTTTCATACTTTATTAAAATAAATTCATGCACTTAACCTTGATGCATGAGTTTGGCTATGCATGAATGTAAATAAATACTAAAATGTTCAATTAATTTTTTTTTTAATTGTAGATTTAACATATGTTATATTGCAGCTTATTTCAGTTATTGTGCCTTTAATAAATCACTTTAATTAAGTGATTTTACCTCACATTTTTTTGACAGTACTTACCATTTCCTCATCTACTTTTACATTCCCAGCTTATGTCTGAACATTTTTGGAAACAGAATAATACAAAGTAGATTAACATATCATATCTATGGATAACCCTTTATAATACATAGGCGTAGTGAACTGGACACCTCTCAACTCTTTGTCACTTTTAGATCACAAGGCAGCAGAAGCAGGAACAGCACCATTATCTGCAAACCTGCCAAAGTATTGGATAATGTTACTTCTAGCTCAGGGAGAGGTCGGCATCGGTATGTCTTACCCATCAAAGTATGATATCGTATGGGAAATAGGATCATTTAAATCTAGGATGTTCACCTTATTCTGAACACATTTTTCCTCTGCAGCAATAAATCAGCTTATTGATGCAACTGCTGGCTTTCTATGTGTACTCACTGGCTCCAGTATTGATTTGCTTTGCTGTTAGGCAAACTGCAGAGACAAGAGGTATAAAAGCAAAGAAAACACAGGATCATTTTTAGCATTTAATTGAAAGTAACTGGCAGCGTTACATTTTGGAGGCTTCAAAGATGCTTGCAGCGAACGCTCTCTGCCGAACAGTCAAGCTGTCTCATTTTCACGTGTACATGGACCCCTCGTTAACTTGTGGACGGTTCGCTGAGCTGCCCCATAAGCACTCTCGCCACGACAGGCAGCCGGAGACCAGGCCTAATTGGTAACACGGTTATGAACAGCTGGACCGATACGGGTGGCTGGAGCTCCTCAGTATCTGTGAGCAGGAAGATTAATGTGGAAAGTTGCTGTTTGTGCACACAGATCGTGACCTCTAATTTAAAATCTCCAGACAGAAGCCCTCTAGTTAAACTTTACATTTTACTCTGAGAGGGTATTTATTAAACTATTGAGTGGACATAGGTACAATTATTCCAAACTTGCTCATAAGCAGAATAAACAATTTATGATTCAATATTTAGCTCAGGTATGACTCATACATTTTTAATGGCCTGTTTATGGAGAGCAGGGTGACCTTTTGCCTGTTTGGATATTTTTGTTTTTGCCTTATCTTAACATTTGAATTTTTGTCTTATTATTTGGCCTAAATCCAAACTCAATAGTTTACTTAAATTTATTACAAAGTCTTTGTAAACAAACTTGCCCTTCAAAATATTTTCAGAATTAGGATCACAAAGGGAAAACAGGCAACACTGCCAGTGAGGCCTTTTGTGGAAAAAAAGTGTGTCAAATGTACGATATATGATGGAAGGGTGGAGGAATAATAAAATATCTAAATGTATTTTTTGTTTGGAAAAAGTCATGCAGTTTTTGTGCAAATACAAAATAAATGACTTAACAACAAAAATCCTCATCTTCTTATTGTTATTCTGTTACAAAATTTGTATGGAAATATTGAATTAAAATACATAGGAATCCAGCAGCAAATAACCTTTTTTATTACCTTTTGTTTAAAACAAAAAACTGATCTCATCTGTGGCATTTTGGGGAAAATTTACTGGATCCACTTTGGAGGCAACATGTTGCTCCTGATCAGATTACTGGGCTGCTGAATGAATATGTAAATGAAGCAGTGGAAACACCTAACCAGGATTAACCTGATGAAATGAGGTTTTAATGCCATGTAAGCAAAAATATGGAGTAGTTATTGTCTGAACTGTTCATTAGAATCCCAAGTCTGGTACCCAAAACACCCAGGTTGCTGAGTTAGACACAGGAGCTCTTATCAGTGTTGATTTATAGTCACCTTTTCACTTCCCACTGGCAGCCTCTCCGCTACAAGCATCAGCCTGACCTGGATCCCTGCTAAAACCAGATTTGCTTTTAGGAAGAAAACAGCCTCATTAAAACATAAGGCTGCTACAAATCGTTGAATGTGGGTGTGAATAGCTGTACTTTTAGGTTGTTAGTGAAGTTAGAAAATATTTTTCTTCTAAAGTTGTCTGTCAATTATTATAGGCTATTGAGGATAACGAATGAAATCACTGAAGCAAATAATACAAATGACATTTATCCCTTTAACTGCAAACATATGTTAACAAAAAGGAGAAGGGCAAGACAGAGAAAACTCAGGTAACCCTTATTTTTTTTTAAGTTAGCAGTAACTTAAATGTCTTGTTAATCTGTGCAAATGTGACAAAACACTGAGAGGATTCGGGACATTTTGAATGTGCTGTTCACAGCATTCATATAAACTTATTAGACTGATGTCTTAGCTTTGACTAGGCCACTCAAAGGAACTTAAATGTCACTCTAAGTCACTTTAACGATGCCTTAGTGGTATGCTTACTGTCAATTTATATTATTTCCACAGGATGACACTGCCATCACCATATTATTATGCTATTTTTGAGAATTTTGTTTTGGTATTGAAGACTTTGGTTAAAGTAACTTTTGGTTTTTACAGTGATATCTTTATTCATTTAAGGTCAGTCAAACATCTTACAAAGGTAATTTCAAATATCCATTCTGTTTTGATATCTGTTTTTCCACAGATATCATCTTTTGAGGATCTTTCAGGGTAATGTCTCTGGGAAAGTGAAAGAGTTTCCATGTCTTTCCATAACCCATTCCAAGTATTTACTCTTCAGGTCTTTGTCTCTTACCTGCATTAAGAAATTCTTCATCTTCTTTTTGCTGCTTGATTGATTTCCTCTCCCCCCTCACACAATGACAGGTATATATCTAATTATACATTGTGACATTTAGATTCCCCACTGCTGCAGTCAGGCTTTGTTTTTGTTTTTTTTTTAAATTAGGTGACCTTGAAAGGTGAATGAAGCGCCAGATTTTTATTTAGGGCTTCAACTGTAGGAGGATGAGTTTAAGTGCATGCATTTAAGAAAAAACAAATTCAATTTAATTTGGAGTACTTTGTTTATTTGTTACATTCTTAAAAGAATAGTCATTCAATCACATTTTCTATGGTAACAATGCTGTAAGAACAAAAGCAGGACTTGTTGGTTAACACGGAACTGGTCCTTCTATCATTTATCAGAAATGTATTCTTCAATAGAAGACTTTTATAATTTGTCTACAGACTGGTACCACAAATAGCAGAGTAATCATTCAACAAAGCCACGAGCCTGAACATTGAGTAAATTGGCGTTTAGCTCTCATCCATTGCTACTTAGTGGACCATCTGTTTCAAATGGACACAATATGTTTACAAGTGGTTGATGGTGTGTGTTTGTGCCAGTGGAATCACACAATAACAGCACTCAGATTGCCTCCATAACCAAAAAAGTTGAAGACATATGCTTTTGGGTTTGGGCCAGTCATCTTTGGCTACCAGTCCACCACCTCCCACATGTCTGCTCTTAAAATGTTTTCTGTGTCCTGTGGATTTTTCCAGTAGATGCGCCTCAAACAGTGCTGATTAGCTATCTACCATCTGCTGGGCTGCGTGAGGGGAGCGGCTCATTATTCTGCCCGTTGCGCCTGCTCTGAAGCCGTCGCTCCACTCCAGCTATCAGGCAAAGCTGCAGGGACTCCTCGTACGCGAGCAGCAGGGAGCGGCTCGATGATTGCAGAGTTATAGTGCAGGAAAAGTGGTTGAGTTGTAAGCATGTGTCTGTCAGAGAATGGGCTGTTCTGCGGCCAATCTCTGCTTTCCAGCTGCGGCGGCACAATATGCTTGTGTCTTATGTGTGATGAGATGAATTTTAAAACACCAAGTGCATCCAAGGTCATTCTGAGACATTATGTGAGATAGATCACCCCGTCTCATGAAAATGTTGTGTTTGTGAAAGGGCTACATTTTACTTTTTGTGATGCAACTCAGGGCTATTTTAAAGGACTTTATTGTCCAATGACCTTCTAGTCTTTGTATTGATCAAAAATAAAATTATGCTCATAATATGTTTATATTCATATTGGACATATTTCTCTAGCCACAGAGGAAAGCATTGATACTATCGTTTGGTTTATGGTCTCTTTAGGATGCGACTGCGATGGTTTCTTTTACTCCGGGTTTGGGTTTGTGGAAATTCTTCACTGTGGATCCTGACTCAGGTTGTGCACCAGAAAGATTTTTGAAGAAAGTGACACACTACAGAAGATGGATGGAAAACATTGTAATGGTGTTTTGCAGAGCTTATTCAAAATAGACAAGTTAAAATAGTGAATGATGCAAAACAAAAAAGATGATTAATGCTTATTGCATACAGTAGGAAGGCTGTGAAGATTGGTAGGCTTGATTAAAAAAAAAATAGTCATATGCAAAAGTTGAAAAGCACTAATTTAAGTAGACAAAGTAGTATTTCACCACAATACCAGGTGGTCTTATGTGCTCATATCTGTCTGATTGTACTGAACCTTGCAATATTTTTCTGAACTGCTTCAATAGGGAGGGTGAAACTGTAGCCTGAAACACGTTCTGTTTTTGTTTTTTTGTTTTTTTTAAGTTTTATTACAAGATAGGTGTTTTATTTTGGCTCAGCCAGGGATTTATTTTGACTGAATCATTAAACTCAGCTGACCAGCTTAAGGGATCAGGAGAACAAAGAATGTTGTACGATTTAAAATGTCAATTAACATGGTATGTGTTTGTAACATTTCATGTTTTTGTCATTTTAGGACCTTGTGGGTAGCGCGCCGCCTCAGAGGAACTGGAAGGGGATAGCAATCGCCCTCCTGGTCATCCTGATCATATGCTCCCTGATTGTCACCTCTGTTATCTTATTAACCCCAAGTATGTATCACACAATAAAACTCCAACATTCAGTCAACACTTTCTTAAAAATAGTACTCTGTTTTATAATGCAAGACAACATGACCTCCTAGTGATGCATATAAATAGTGTATTTTTACATGTCATTTACTTGCATTTCAAGCTTTTTGGAGGCACTTTCTTGCTTTTCAAATGACAACAAATCTTGTGGGTTTACGCAAACTGCAGAAAAGTCTTCTCACTCTTCAACCAGACATGATTATTCGACATCTTTTAACTGCACTATTTTATCACACCGGGCATCAGAGTTTCATCTTTTCACAGAACTGCATGCGAGAAAACATGAAAAAAAGGAAAATAGAGGAAGCACACTATAAACTTTTGTCTCCTGAGACGTGCTTGTGTCAGCTGGTGTGATTTGCATTAAAATATGTCATTATATCTGCTCCAATTCTTCCCACCACTGCAGATGAACTGGGTCAATTTTTTAACTCAGGATATTACCATAAATCTATTGCTGACATTTATACAATTAGTTTCTATACTGCGTGTGTTCTAATTGAATTTTTCTAATCAGCAAATGTTGCATAATTATACAGGTTAAAATGTACTGATTTGCATTAAGTGACAAAATATGTGTAGTTTGGACATTTTGTAAAAATTTTATTAAAACTGATCAAAAATGTTAAACATCTAAGGTACTTAAAAAAATGTTTCACCAAGCTTTAAATTTTTCACTTCACTACATATTTCACACCATTTTACATATGCAGTGTTGGCCTCATTTTCTGCCTTGATGTCTGCAAACCTTTAACATAAATTGAGTTTCGTATATATTTTCTGAATTTTTTATTTTTTTATTTTTTTTTATTATTTTTTTTTAGAAATATCAAACTTTTAGTTTTAGTTAATATATTTATTTTGTGAATTAGTATTTTGGTATATTTTATGTATGTTATACCAAAAATTTAAATCATCCAATTTTCTTTGAGCAAATGTTAACTATGACTTTGTTTCTCTGGAGAACAAATCATTCCTAGAACAAGATTATAGATATTGATATTGATACATATTGATTACGCCATTGCCTGGAATCCATCATATTCCCTCCTAATGTATTTGCTTATTGAATTGTTCCATATTTTACTGTCTTGTCACTGACAATTTTGTGTTTGTAAGTGCGGTCACTTTTGCCACTTATTACTATCAAGTAAGCAGTGACAGGATTTGACATAAGTTTGTTGTTTGGCCTTTAAACTGTTATTTTACTGTCAAAAACACACAGGAATACTGAAGAACTGTCAGATACTGAAAGGTCAAAAAAACGGCAGCAGCACATGCTAATTGTACATCTTTGGTAATTCTGCAGCCATAAAATCTGAATAAATTCAGGTGACTCATGAGGGAGTTGAATTACCACAATGTT
The DNA here is from genome assembly GCA_903066815.1 of Brachyrhaphis roseni. NCBI lineage: Eukaryota > Metazoa > Chordata > Actinopteri > Cyprinodontiformes > Poeciliidae > Brachyrhaphis > Brachyrhaphis roseni. The sequence continues at coordinate 23,718 of CAEFZY010025659.1, read as the reverse complement.
ACTCTTTAATAAAATCCTGATTGTATTAAGCACATTAGAAGTCAAAACAAGAATGGAGTAAAATATTTATTTTAGGGCTTTAAGCACATCTAGTTGAGCCAATAAATGTAGCTGCACTGTAATTATAATTCAAATTGTAGCTATGCTTGTACCAAATGAAATTATTTGACTAAACTGTAAGAGAATTGTCTAATATAGTTACTGAAGGTTAAAATTTGTAAAAACAATCAGAAATCAGAGTGTTTTTTGGAGCTGTGATAAGAAAATGAATTATATTTTTTAAAAAACACCATTTACTGTAAAAAGGAAGGGATGTTTATTTTTTGATATATGTCGACTGTTTTGCTACTCTAGATTAATGAAAATCTGTTACATTTGTGAAACACTCATAATTGCCATGTAACCATGGGGACAAGATGAGACACCTGTTCAGGAGCATGAATACACATGTTTTCCTGCACCCTTGGCTGACTTTACACTCTGCCCTGCAGCCTGCAAACTAACCTCATGATTTGTCGTGGCAGCAGCATTCTGCAGGCTCCTGCAGCTCAGGCAGCTATTTTAATTTGATGACCCTCTTCCAGCGGGGCGCGTTTTTACAGACAACACCATATCTTTGGATGGTGATTCTGTGCTGGTTTATGCACAGAGACAGGCTCATCATTTCACTGGATAAAAGGTCTTTTAATGTGCAATGCCATTCATGCTTGTATTAATTGGGATGATAATGCAGGAACAGCTCCAGCCTGATGTCAGATCCAATTTTCCTCTACAAATCAACCTTCTTATGCTACTCTGGCTTGCAAGAAGAGAGAATTTCACTGATTTCTTTTATGCTGATAAACACTTTGCAATGTTTGACGTGGCTTCACACATTTATTGCTCGCAAACAACTTGAGGCCTGTCAAAAGATTTTAATTATCCATTTGCAAAATAATACCAGGCTGTCAGTCTTTGTGATAGCTGTTGTTTCTAAACAGATGCAACAGAAAACTCTGAAAGACTTCACCTTGTTTCCTTATTCCTGGCCTGGCTCCCCCTTCATCTGCTGAAACTGCAGTTCATCTGCCAGCTTCAGGTCTCATTTTGACCTTTGGGTTAACAAGGCGCTGCCAACCTTCTGCTAGATAAAAACCCCAGCATGCGAACAACTACTCACAGACCAATTGGACAACGCCAGGGATTTCTTTTTCTCTTTGCATTTTGCTTTACTTTCTAAGTTTAAGGCAGGGAACAGATGTTAGAACTAAAGCGATGTCTTCGAAATAGCAGATTATGCTAAAATGAAGAAAATCTCACAGCAGCTTGATCTTCTTATGTTTTTTTTTCTTTGAAAATTGTAAATGTGGTTGCTGAAGGAAAGCATTTAGAAGTTGACCTCAAAATTCCTGGAGCTTTTATAAATTCTAGCCAAAATCTTGGTTGTTTTTACTGTGATAAACCAACAGATAAAAAGAAAAAACAATGGTTATGTGTCTTAATTAAGCCAATCTGTATATTTGATTTGGTAGAAGATTTTGTAAAGGATTTAATAGATCCATGCTTATTTATCTAACTCTGATGCATTTGACAGGTGAAGATGACAGCCTCGCTCATAAGAAGAAAGTAACAGTTGAAGACATCTTCGGTGCGGACCTTCGAATCCATGACCCAGATGCTAAATGGCTCAGTGGTGCGTTTACAGTTCAGCTTTGACATTTAAAAACTGACTTCTTTGTCAAATCACAACCCATACTCAGACAGTTTGACATTTTCCTTTTCGACTCACAATGTACCGTTGGTATTAAAATCTGACACATTTTTTCCAGAGGTGCAGCTTCCTGAACATCCATGTGGCGCGAACCAGCACTGACGAAAGCGCACGAATAGTGAGATTGTAGCTGGCGCAAATTTAAACCTCAAACAGGTTATTTTAATCATTTAAGCAGAGATCAAAATCAGATAAACTCATTTGCATCTAGATAAATTTGAAGTAGTTCAGGCAAGTGAAGCTTGCACTAACAGTGTGTCTACAATTAAATATTTTTTTTCAAATTGTATCTGTAGGATGTGAACCACAGATGAGAACAAATTCATTTGAAAAGGTGCAACAGTTTAGCTTTGTGAGTGAAAACGATAAACTGAACTTTCTTTGTTTGCAGCCTCATTAATTTAAGAACAAGCGTAGTTGAATATTTAGTCTGTATCTAATACTGTTTTTTAGTCATGTATCTGTGACTATTGGCTTCCAGACAGCAAATAAATTCTGACATAATGCAGACTAATTTCAGCTGCAAGTTTAAAGAATTAAAAATAGGTCATCACAATGTGCAAAAGATGCTTAGCACTTTAGTTTTCCTGTTGTTTTTCTGAAGTAACAGCAGAGATTAAAACTGTCTATGTAGCTCATCCATGGTGGATCAGAAAATTTAGCGTCTCCTGGTGTTCACTAGGAAGATTACTCCATATTATTTTAAACCACAACATGGTGCTTCTTCTTTCTTACATTTTCTGCAGTCAGCAACAAACAATATTGTTTTAATGAAATGATTAAGATTATCCTTGCTTAATTTCATTTAGAAACCAGAAACTTATTTCAGTTTAGCAAGATAAAATACTGACAAAATGCATTAAATTCAGTTATTGTTTCTGGTAAACTGATATCTATGGTGAAGTTCCATTAAATTCAGCCCACGTCCCAAAAGTAGTAAATGGGATTCAGCCTTTCTCATGCACTCTAAAGACTTTCTGCCACTTTTCCACCGCAGCCAATTCGCTAAAGACAAAAGACTGCAAGCATCTTCAAACACACTGGGAAAAAAAAAAAACAAGTATGTGAGTTTTTGTTGCTTGTAAAGAATAACAGTTAATTTTTAAGATGGTGAAACAACTGACTGAGTTTTCTTCTATGATTTCTATTACATTTTGATATTTCGGTCCTTCCTCCTTGGGTGGAGATCTCAGAAGAAATGGATTGCAGTCAAATAAGGAAAAGAAAATTTTTTATGCTCTCACTAAAAGAACACCTAAAGGTTCACAAAGTAAAAGGCTAATCACTATTGAGCCCTGGATCTGTCTTTATTTGACAGCACAAACTTCTTTGTCTTTTTATTTGAATACCTCTAACACAATAAGACCCCTTAACATTTCTCCAATTTAAATAAATGTCACATAAACAACTCTAATCCTCTGCTAGTTTAGAGCAGACAAAGCCAAGACTAATTGTAGAATCAACACACACAGCAGGCTGAAAACAAGCCTTGAGCAGCAAGTGTGTTTGTGGATGGGGGAAGAGTGGGCGCAATAGCATTTAATGAGACCAGCTATAGCATTGTAGTTAAAACCACTGCAGGAAATCAAGCCACAAAGTAGATTCACTAAACAATGATATTTGCTTACAAGTCGAGTTAATTTATCTGTATGTTCGGATGAATTGGTTAGTAATCTGGCACTGCCTTTTTTCATGGTGATCATTTCCTTCTTTGTTTTATTCTTATTGGACAGTTCAGTTTGGCAGCTAAAATTCTCCAAGCTTCTCCAAAGTTTTGCAGCAGTTTTTAATCCAGACTGCATCAGTTTTACCAGTCCAACCTCTGAAATTAATCAAAGCTGAGTGTAATGTTTCCAGCTGTTAAGTAGATGTTTGAACTTAAAAACATTTTTAATCAAGGGCACAATAATCATTTAGCAAAGCTTCTATTGGTGAATTGCTTTCCTATGTCACCAGGTCAAGTTTCTGTAGAGTTGTTAGCAACTCCAAAGGAAACAGCTTTAACTCATTTGTGATTAGTTTATGTTTTCTATTTAACACTGAGTTCTGTTCAAGTTTGAGGATTATAACAAGTAAAGATGATAACCTAAGCAGAATACATGTATACTTTAAGTAGTGCAGTAAGGCACAGCGCTCTGACAGAAAACAAATGAAAAGTCTTTTGTTATACTCTGCTTTTGTTTTGTTAGATTTTTTTTTTGCTTTACTCATGCCATGAAAACTAAGGCAACTGGTGTAGTTGGTCTGGTTGTCTTGTAGAGTCATTAGCAAATTTTGCTCCACAACAGTGTGCATGTGTGTGTGCGCACGCGTGTGTGTGTTTGGCGGGGAATGTTGCACCTGCTGCAAATTTGCATTCATTGAATTAAGGGCACATCAGACTGCATCTTGTTGACATATGTTGTATATTAAGATATTTTTTTACTTTCTGTAACTCTGAAGAGGGAATGTTTTACACTTTATGACAATTATGTAATTTTTATCAACATTTTCCAGCATTTCAAAAAGTATGTCATTCAGAACCTACTAGAGATTTAGTTTGTAAATTAATGAAGTAGTTATACAACAACATTTGAAAATAGCTATGTTGTTGTTCAATAATGCCTGAATAAGACTGACTAAAAAAAGTCAAGTCACTTTGGAGTTTTGATATTTAAATTATTCAGTTTTGATCTGGTCCACCCTATTTCAATTGTAGCTGAATGAGAAATGGCAGATAGATGGAATTCCTCACCGTTGTTTTGGTGTCACTTTCTAAAGTTTTGTGGTGTAGCATAGAATTGTGTGCTTAAATTCTACATACTTTAATTACAACTTTTTATTTTGTATTTTTCCTTTTTTACAAATTTTCGATATCTTCATTGAGAGAAAAAGCAAACTCGAAGACAAGTTGCTTGTCTGTGTCCACATGCTTGGCAAATAAAGCTGATGTTGATTCTGATTTAAATGCCCTGCATGTGTTCAGGTTTAAAACCACACTATATCTGAAACAGACGCTGAAACACATCAATCAGGTTCTATAAGGATTCTTTGAAGAAACAGAGAAGAGAGCTCTCATTTCCCTGTGAGATTAATTATTTTTTTTAACTGAATTGAATTAAACTGACCCCCACACGGGGCATTCTTTAAATATCTTGAATGCTCCGATGAATTAGCACTAGCAGAAAAACACAAAAACAAGATACTTAACATGAGTATAAAGAATTACTTTGTCTAATTGAGTTTTGAAAACAGACATTTTCTTTGCACTAGCAGTGCACAAAGCAATACAACACATCTAGTGGATAAAAAGCTATTGTCAAGGAGCAACTTACAAATTATTTGTTAATTTATACAAATCTCTAATGCAAGAAAAATCAACACTTGTCCTTGTTTTGTACTGAATTAATCCTGCTACTCTATTGTGCATTTCTAATGTGCTTTTTTTATGTAAGTATCATGAATGTTTATTTTTGCTTTATTGTCATAAACCAAATGCAAACATTTCAAATATATTTTGTTGTCATTACTTTGTTGAAGCCCTTATAGATTAACTTAAGCTATAACTTGATTTTAAACAAGTTGCTTATAATCAACTTGCATGTGTACGTCTGATTGCAGTTGAGAGATGGTATGTAATGAACAGAACCATCTGTCCCCGTTTTCTGCCGAGCAGATTATCCTGTGATTACTTACATTACCTCCTTATTAACATATAATTACTTACATTCTCACGTGTCTGCGCCCTTCATTTGCAACTGTGATGAAAGCGCCTTCAGCACCTGACGAAACTCCGGCAATCAATTGTGCGACATTGCACTTGTCATTTAAGTTAATGCAATCAGCATTCATTTGTTGCTAATGACCTTCTGATAAGAAATCCGACGGGACAGTCTCTCACTCGGGCGGCTCTCATCAATATTTTGTGGACTTCATTCACAGCGGTGCGTAATTGATCCCTGTTGCTCTTTGATCACTTTCCGCCTCTGAAGTCTCTTACTCACCTCTGAGTTTCTCACACACTCCTGGCTCCAAACACAATGATTCAACCTTCACATTGATCTCTAAAACAAAGAGGTGCTGCCGTCTGTCTTTCTGGCGTTCATGTTTTTGAGATATGACGGAATGTATAAAAATGAACGGGACCCGCAGTGGTTTCAAGTCCCATCTATTTTATTAAAATATGGTAAAAAAACCAAAAAAACCTTCTTCCAGATACAGTACAAAAAATATGGAAACTGCAAACATTTCACTACTAATTAGTATTTGTTTTTGCCCTTTGTGCAAGGTTTATAGCTTGGTGGAATAATTCAAGAAACAGGAATCCTGCAGACAGCTTTGTGGTTGCTGTTTTAAAAACATCAAAGGCATTAGAGATTTGGAGCATGGTTGGCTCTGACGTTTTTTTTTTTTTTTTTTTTGCAGAATTTGTGTTGGAAAATTAATGCCTTACCCAGCACACTTCATATTCTACATTATCATTCAATGTGTAGGTCACGATTCAGTGTTAAGATCCCACTGTTCTGTTTTCTTTCTGCACAAAGAAAGCTGGCCATAGAAAAAAAAGTGGCAGCTGTGCAAATGAAAATGTTCATCAATTTTACAGCCAAATTATTAAGACATGAATAAAACTGCTACAATCCAAGCATGCTTTTAAGTCAAGCATGCTTAGATATCATAAATATCTACCTTCGTTTTCTGCCATCCATTATATAGAACATTGCATAGAATATTGCATGCTCTAGCTGGTTTAGTTTTAAAGCCTTTAAATAAAGTATATAAGCTACTACTAATTTGAGCATGAACACAGTTTGTAGAGTATGAGCCACTCACACACACACTTCATAAATAATGAGGATATATTTTCACAGGCAGGCATTTTAATTAAGAGACGCAATTAATGCTAGTTTGTAATCTTTAATGTCTAACAGGAATACACTTCAGAGTAATGAGTCTCTGTTTTAGGTATAAAAGGATCAACTCTACTGAGACATATCCCAGAGATTTCCCAGTGAAATTAAGATGTTGTGGGCGAAAAAAAGGAGTGTAAACAGTGTGTTTTAACTGCACTGGATGGCTGAGAGGCAGTAATTAATCAGAAAAACTAACTAGCTCCAGAGCATGTTAGGTGTCCAGCATCAGTGACCATAGTGATGGACCCAATTAAGTGTGCTAACATAGTTACTGACCCAAAGTTATCTTAATAAGACACTGATTGGGGATGTCAGAGATTGGAGCATTCACCGATGGGAAAAAAAAAAGCTTCTACCCTTTTTACCAGTAACACAACATATTACAGAGTACATAACTAACAATATGTACTGTAGCAGTTTTTAGATAAAACCTGAATTAAAGAAAAAGGAGCAAAATTACACTAAGCTTCATAAAAACTTGTTAAAAGCCATTTTACGACTGAGTTCAATGCCTTGCCCAAAAGGGATTTTACATAATTAAGGCTCATGTTGTTCCATGTCTGCATTTCTAAATGTTCTGTTTATTTCCATATAGTTTGGGAGCCATTGTTAATGGGACTGAAACGTGTCACTTCACCTCTGCTTTACTCATACAGTGTTGACTGAGCCATGTATTCTCTCTTTCTCTCTGGTTATATTTACTGGATTTTTATTACTGTAATTATGTTTGTTTATTGTTCAGCAATCAAAAAGATTTATTCTATTGATAAAGAGATAATTAAATCACAAATGAGTCTTTCAGTGTGTCCTTGTGATGGTAAAGAATGATATGCAATTTTTCTTTTAAGCCTTCAGCCTTAATAAAATACTGTGATTATCTATGTAACCCAAGAACTTTTGGAAATAAAGGATTGCCTTTAACCTTCAGTCTTAATCAACAGCGAAGACTTGCTTACCATAGTTTTTGCTGGTTAATTCATAACTTTGTTCTGAATCTGGCCCAAACAAAGTGAAATAAACTGCTACAGAAATTACTAGTGGAGTCATGCGATGTAAGTCTCAAACTGTAATGTCTGATTTCTAAATTGACAGACAAAGACCTGCTGTATCGATCAAGGGATGGAAATGTTCTCCTGCTTAATCTTGAAACGCAGAAAGAGGATACTATTGTGCCAAGTCAACTATTTGTGAGTATGCCTGACTGATATGGTGGAATATGTTGCAAGAACTTGTCTTCTTTAAAAATATATATTAAAAAAATTATGAAAAAGAAAGAAAGTCCAGGGTTTTTAGGTGTAAGTTATGGTATAGCTGCAGTATAGCTGCAGTATAGCTTTTGTGAACTTGAAGTTAGACCATTTAAACTAGATATTGACAGAGGTTGTAGGTGGTTTTTACCAAGGCTTCAAATTGTTAACATGGTATTCACATGATAAAAAAAAGAAATGTCGCCACATATCAGTGTGTGACAAAACCAGAAATTATGTTTCCAACTCTGGGGCGTTAAACAGTAACAAATGTAAGCGGGTCAGTTTGTATGATATCAGTCATACTACACACTGAAAACAGCGACTTGATGTTTTATAATGACCGAGCTACAAGAGAGGAAAAATAAATATATATATTGAGAGAGATGACGCATTAAGTGCTAAATTACACCGGGAAGACAGGAGTGCATATTCTTCATCTCTGTTAAGTTACATCTTAGTGCTGATTCCTCCTTAAGCTCATAATACTCCACTCTGCAAAAGTGCACCTTTTGACTTGTTTTTTTTCTTTACACAACCACAAAGTTCAATGCATTTCATTAGGGACTTTTTGTAATAGATCAATAAAATGTAACGGACAAGTGTGATTTTCCATTGTTTTCAACATTTTCATCAATAGGATCTGAAAGGTTTTACAGAGACCACCTGTCATTGATTTAATTTCAGTAAAACGCCAGCTATCCTGTGAATGTCCAACGTTTACTAAGAACATTAGTAATCAAACAGCATCATGAATACTGAGAGACGGAGCAGACAGCTCATGGAGGAAGTTGTGGAGAAATTTAAAGCAGAGTTAGGTTATAAAGAAGTACCCTATTCTGAACATGTCAACAAACACTGTTCTGCCCATCATGGGAAAATAAAAAGCATGACCTAACTTCAAACCTGTCAATACAAGTTTGTCCATCTAAACTTATGTCCACAGCATGAGCAGGAAAGCATTATGGCCCATGGTTGCTGTGGAGTAGGTGGATAGGTTCACAGATTAGGAAGAGGATCTTGTGCATTGTACAGATTTATGTTAGAGTTTAAAGAAGAAATCTAATGTGAAAGCAAGCCAAAAAATTCTATTTGCTTTATTTGAGCTTTAAGTACATTTAAACATTTGGAAGAAGGGGCTCTTGGCAAAAAAGACATGAACTCAACTTTTTTCCCACACTGAAATGCTATATGTAGCATTATATTTGTCATTTAGACAAAATTATGGTGGCAGCACCACGTTTTCCTCCCACATGGACAAGGAATCTTGCGAAGGATGAAAAAACAAAAAAATTAAGATAAAAGAAAGATTGCTCAAGGCTGGAAAGGGCATAAGACTATGGTGGAAGTTGACAACAACCCAAAATATATAATCAGAGCAATTGAATACTTTGTATCAATCCATGGTGACTGAGTTTGAGTTATTTTGGAGAAGACTTTCAGTCAGTAGATGGTAGAGATATGCCCTCAAAGACTTGTTGCTATGATTTCAGAATATAGACTGCATAAAGTAGATGCTCACATGCAACTCACCCATTTGCTTGACTTTTCTGGAGTCAAGCAGATGACTCCAGAAAAGTCATCTGCTTTTCTGGAGATTTTTTTTGTGTTCTAAAATCTCAGTAGAATGCATTAAAGTTTGTGCCTGTAATGAGACAAAGGCTGAAATATTTCAGGGGTAGGAATAGTTTTGCAGTTTATATTTTCTCAACATTCAGGTTTCCCTTCCTGTCCCAGACATTCAATCTATTGAAGTTCGGCCATCAAATATCTGGGCACGTAGTCCTCATGTTTTAAATGAGCTTCACAGCCAGTCAGCCTCAGTTCAAGAACTGTCTGTGAAATCTATGAAGTGCACTCATGCAGACAAGCCGGCTCTGACAGTTCCGGATAAATAAAAAAAAATAGGATAATCTGTTTTCTGAAATTTGTAATAAATGACACATCAACAAAGCTCTTCAAATCGGTGAAAATTACACACAAGAAAAATCCATAGTTTTATTATGACAACAGTTCTGAAAGTAAGACGTATCTAGCCTCACTACATTAGTTGTATTACCAATGTTTTATTTTTTAAAATCTTTTTCAGGAGAGGTCAAAAGCTGCCAGATATCAGTTGTCTCCAGACATGAAGCATGTGCTGTTTGCCTTTGATGTAAAACCGGTAAATAAATATCCATGATAATGAATATTACTGATGCATCTTATGATATTCAGATCGTGAGGTTTTGCCTGTCTAACTGATTCGGTTTGTTTCAACAGATCTACCAATACTCGTATTTGGCCAAGTACATCATTTACAGCCTCGTGACACAGTAAGAGTCTCCTCTGTCGTGCTTTCTCTCCTCCTTTTTTCCCTCACAGATCTCTGCCCTCAATCTGACCTTCTGTCGTCAGTTCACTGACGTCAGCCACATTTCCCTGCTCCCATTGCTACCTTAAGGAACCTGCTTTCAGTTCAGTGTGGTGGACTTCATTGTTTATTGCCTGTTTTTAACCCTGAACCCATCAGTGTCTGACTAAGCAGTGCTTGTATTAAGAAACAGTGTTGTGGATGACCGACTAGAGGAAGGGAACAAAAACAATTGATGTTAACCGTTGATGTGATTAAGTGTATATGTAAGTGCAGGTTCCATAAACTGTTCTCTTCACAGGGAGTCTTGGCCTTTAAATCCCCCCGAGGTGAATGAAGCTGTCCTGCAGTATGCTGGATGGGGACCCCGAGGCCAGCAGCTGGTAAGCATCCAAACCTGCTGATTGGTGGCACTGAGACGTAGATACGTCTCAGTGATATTTGTGATGTGTCTCAGTTGAATTGACAAATGCTGTGGCAATAATTAACACTTTGTGTTGTACAGCGAAAATATTATGAGCGATGAAAGTTGAAACTGTGTCTGTTCTGACCTCCATCAATGTCAGGCAGTTTTATTTTTACACCACTCATGAGCTGGTCGGAGCCACACAGGCAGATGGCATCTCTGTGGCACAACCAGTGGCTGACTCAAACGGAGGGCACAGGACTTTTTGGTTGTACTGCCAAATGTTGGTTAGCAGTACAACCTTATGCAGATTATTGCTTAGGAATTCACTTTTCAACCACAAACTACAATGTGTTTTAAAAAGGTTATATTTGATGAATCAATTAAAGTGTGCATGATTGTGAAGAAAAGAAGCAATGAAGTGTAATTAGTTGGGGGGTTTTTTGTACTAAAATTTTTTCATAAGATTTGGAATGATCTTTCAGCTCTAAGTTGATATCCAGACCATTCCACTGAAGCTCTGGTTGTATATTCAAAGTTGATATACTGCAGGATGAGTCTTTTGCTGCCTCTAACGAGTTTCACAGGATTGTCCCATTCTTGGCTCCATCCCACTTCCCATCTATTCTTATATAATCTCGTTGTTCCTGCTGAAGGAAAATATTCCCACTGAATGATGTTTCCACCTCTATGCTTTGCACTGTCACTATGGTGGATAGTTGTTATTTTCAGCAGAATCTGCTTTATGTGTCACAAATTTAAAACGTGTGAATGTTTACTCCCAGGGTTCATTATTATACTGATATTTTGTTTTTGTTATACATATGGTGGCCACAGTCATTTGTTGCCCTTTAGTGTAGTTTTATTTGAGCTTCCTTTAGTTTTCTAGTTAATCTCCAATAATGCAACATATGCCAAAAAAATCTTTAAAGCTCACAGTGTCTCAATCACTTCAATCAACATTATATGAGTTGGGGGGCGGACTATGTTTATCTATGTGAGTTCCATGTTTCTGAATAATTAACTCTATAACCCTATATATAACTCTAATATAGTCTAAGAGTCCTAAACCACAAATGAACCCTTAGCAGCAAATTCCTTTTAAATTAACATTTGAAAAACGCTTTGAAAATGTTGTACAACCAAAACGTGGAGCCATTGAAACAGTAAATTGCCTGCTCTTGGCTATGTACCACAAATAAATTACACACTAAATTGTAGCTGAGGGGCTCTAATATAAAATGTTTGCCTGCCATTTAGAGCAGCTTTGGATTTAACGTTGATACAGTAGGAAGCTGAACTGAAGCTTCTTATTAGTGGGCGGCTTAGTTCCTGATCCTAAAAAAAAAAAAAAATTGCATTAGATGGGGAAAGGCGTCATTGTGAATTGCCCTTAACTGAATTAATTTGGTGAAGAAAATAATACAACATATTTTTAAATGTAAAATTCAGTTAATGTATATTCAACAGCAGCAAACAAGTGGCTCTAAAGACATTCAAACACTGAATGAATAAAAAGAGCTTTCAGGGTCTTTAATGGTCAGCTACATATTATTGGCCAAATCTGCCATTTCTTCTCTTATGAAAATTAAAACAACTATCGGTTCAAACTGCTATATTTGTAAAAACAGTCACCCTGTTTGAATTTTAGGGTTTTAGCTGGGACACAAGATTATTCATCTGGTATTTGTGTAGGTGTTTGGAAGGATTGCCAGGAGAAAGACTCCTCTCTATAAACAGAACATACAGCAGCATTTTAGGTTTGCAGAACTGAATCTAAATGCATCACTAGACCATGTCACTTCGACCAGTTGGGACCAAAGAGATACTTTGCCATACTGCACATGTATGGGAAAAACAAAAAAGTGAATCTGCACAAATGCTTAATACTTGTTATGCAGCCATAGTCTTATCTGGCTATCTTAGATTAACTCATACCAAAATATTCTTGAGTCAAATTTAAAGGATACCAGTCTGACAGCTGAAGAACTTGGTCATGCAACAGGATTTTTGCAACACAACAGGTGAAATAAAGAAACTCTTTGAAACAATGGACCAGCCAAGTTAGAGTCATACTGTAGCATGACCATACTGACACTTCGGAAGCACATCGATTATAGCAGTTCTCATTTTAAACCTTACCCTCACAAAGACAGGGAAGTGCAGGAGAGCCCAAAAGAGCAAAACATCCCACCCAACACAGCTGCACCATCATTTTTGGCATTGTGAAGTCATTCATGCAGCGAGCATCAATTTCCCATCAGATAGAACATGTGCCTGAAAATATGAATGAGCCAAAGCTACGCTGTGATGAAATGGTTCAAGATTAATGAGCAACAATATAAGAAGGCCTATTGAAACAGCTAGTCTTAATGTGGCAAGCTCCTGAATCATCTTTTAGATTTTGACATACAGCTTTGCTGTTTTTCATTCATATAGTTTTAATGACAGAGTGGAATATACAGTATTACTCTTTTAATTAAGCTTTAATTAAAAGAGTACCCAGAGAGAACTCATGTATGCATGGGGAGAACATGTAAACTTCATGCAGAAAGGTCCCTGACAGTTCAAACCCCTTTAATCCTAGGCAACAGTGCTACAAATATGCCAGCGTGCCACCCTTTCATGTTCTATCAAACGGACGCAGTAAATACTCTGCTGTTATGAAGACCAAAACACATTTATGTCTTTAATTTTGTCTATCTAAATGCAGACCAGATCACAGGCTTTGCATTTTATAGTTTTATTTACTGAGGATGAGCAAAATGTTTAACGCAAAATAGGTTTTTTTATAATACATTTAAACGTTTATATTGTATTTTGAGTATTTGTTCGACTTAATCCTGCGGATTACTTATCTGCATATTTAGTATAGTTTATTATTTATTACTTTGCTATTGTCAGGAAATCGTCTAATCCTTTTAGGCCACAAACTGCCTCTCTGGAGCCAAATCTTTCTTCTGTGTTTTGTGTCTCTGTGCTGTTTTAAAGCTTTACATAGCCCATTTGAGAATATATTTGCAAAAAAGCCACAAGACAAACTCAGATTATCTTTTGTTATTTATAACAAGATCTCTGTGGTCCACTTTGAGTTTATTCCTACACTCAGTACATCTTGTTCAGCTCTACATTGGTCTGGTAATACTGTGCCGTTGGAAAAAGACTTGCTATTTTATCTTACTTCAGATGCATTTAGACAAAAAAAAAAAAAAATCTGAGAAAACAGCATCAGAAAAATTGCATGTTGTCATTTTCTATTATTCTTCACGCCTGTATTCCTTTTTCTGATGTCTTTAAATTTGTTTTTAATTTTATCACACTCCTGTGTTTCCTCAGCTCCACTTTAAAGCATTCTCTTCTATCATAATTGCTCTTACTGGATAACAGCTTAGATTACAGATGCATTTCTCTGAGAAAACATTAACATTTTGAGTGTGTGATGAGACTCTGTCTGCTAGGAAAGACAGTAGATTCATTTACATACGGTAATGGTACACCTGATTGTTTCTTTCAGAGAGCTGTAGCTGCAGCTCTGCTCTTGATTTAATGAGCCTCTGAGGCTGTGCAGGAAAACAGAGATGAGCTCTTGTTTTTTGTCTCCATCTGACCCGGAGATGTCAGACATGTTTGCTTTTTTCCTCCCATCACAGTTTGGGAATGTAATGATTTCCCATTAAGTTTATCAGAACTGGAGCAATTCATCACCAAGTGTTACATCAGTATATAAAAGCGAGGTGTGTATTTGTGTGCAGCGGTGCGTGGTGAAGAATCAAATGTACATGGAGATGGATCCTGCAGTGTTCTCCTCATTAAACGTCTAGCTTTTATTCTACCATGACACTGTAATCAGAAAAGCTAGGTCAACACACACCTAAAAAAGAGGTCATCCTGACACAGCAGCCTGGCTTTTACTAAATAAAATTGAAAGGAGTCTTATGAGAATTGAGCATTTCACATCTGAATTTCAGGTGCATAAACATCAGTCTTAAATTTGAGTTCCACGGCTATCTCTGATCTGTTGCTACTTTAATCACTGTGCCTTTAAGAATTGTCTTTTCAAATCTTTAATTCATCTTTAGTTCGCTCTTGTTCTTATAAAACTTAAGTCTTTGAAAGAGTGAATGCAGACTAAGGGAATAACACCTTTTTTCCAAATTAGTGAAACTTCAGATTTTAACTTAAATCTGAAGTTTAACCGCAGGGAGCTTCTTGTTCTTGTTCAGTCATTCGGTTTTAGTTCAGCGAATGTAGGTTGATATTTTGAGCTTTGAAACTGCTTTAGATCATGAATCTTGACCTGGAGCTGTTTTGCAACACAAGCAACCGAGCAGCTTTTCTCTTTATACCAGGTTCTGTATTGATTAGAGATGCACTGATGAGAATGTTAATGACTTCCTACTGTTTTTTTTTTTTTTTCATAGCTTTGACATAGATTTTGGCCTATTACAGTTTCTCTGTGAGAGACACAATGTGAAAGTCTTCCTGCTTCAACCAAGAGAACCAACATCATATGCAGTAGTACAAACATTGTGAAACAAGCTTTTGCTAGAGTTGACATATTAAACATCTTGCTAACATTTAGCATGGTTAACATTAAAAAACAGCAGTCTCTGTGTGTATGTTCTTGATGTTTAACTCAGATTTCCAAAACCTATCAACACGAGTGCTCAAATACGTTAAAAAGAGAAACTTTGCTGTACACCGGTTACCCTTCCTGTTATCAGTTGATAGTTTTGCTCTCCCTTGCTGTCTTAAAGAACTGCAGATTTGTCTTGACGTGTCATAGAAAATACAGTTTCCTGTTTAGTAGCTTCCTACATCTTTGTGTTTCCTCTGACTTCAAATTCAAAAGCACCTAAAGATACTGATAATAACTAACTTTTGGTGTTTTTTCCTCCAAAGGATCATACAGACTCAGCAGTGAAAATTAGCTGATTCTGGTCAACACTCAACTTCTCTATATTTCTCTAATTTCCCAAGTTTTGGTATTTTTTTTCCCCTTCAGGCTGTAATCCCATATTAATCCAGGCAGGTTTTGTTTTAATTTGTTGTCTTGTTACTGCTAATGTATTAGCAGCTAAATTAGTCACACAACCATCTTTAATAAGCTGGCAGTACCATAGAAAATAGTAAAGTAGATTGACTGAGGAAAAAGGTGCCCATCTTCCAACAGCGTGTCCTAATTTTTAGCAGCCTCTCAGTCTGTTTTGTCTGTAGAAATAATTTGTTTACATAAAATCTCTTTAAAGTTTTGGTAAATTTCCTGCAGTGAAGAGCATATAGGAAGTATAGAGGAAGGCTGCATTTCTGTTAATATTAAGATTAACTCCATATTGTGATGCTGAGCCAGTCAATGGCTCATAAATTTTTCAACTCTTTTACATCACTGTAATTTAAGACAGTTAACTTGACATAGAAACTATTTTATTTTATTTTTTTCCAGATCTTCATTTTTGAAAGCAACATCTACTACAGGGCAACATTGGATACCCGATCAATCCGACTGGTTTCAACCGGTAAAGACGGGGTCATCTTTAATGGTCTGACCGACTGGCTGTATGAAGGTAAAGTATCAGTCTGTCAACAGTTTTGTGATATAAAAATATGCAATTTGTTATTTGGCATCTTGGACACAAGTTTAAAATTTTTCAAAATATTCACTGTTGCCTCAGCACTTGTAAAGATGTCTCTTTTCAAAATGGGAATGACAAGAAAACATGTCATTCAGATTTGTGGGTTCACAGACATCAGTACTTGCACAAAGTTGTACACACATACAGTAAGAACAATGATAAAAATGTTTTCATTAAAAGTCAATTGTTTGTTAGGAGTAAAAGCAGTTTCATTGTTGTTTTACAATACCAACATTTGCCAGATTTTACGGGCAAAAAAAATCAGATGAAGTTATACTCGTGTTTGTCATGACATTCCACAGTCAAAGAAAAGACATTTCCCTTCAGGTATAACTTATGAAAGGTGAGTTACCAAGAAAAAAGTTCTACATCTTTACCGAATAAGTGTTGCACATCTTACCATCATTTAACTTCCTCCTGCATGCAGCAGGACTAACTATGCTGCCGGAGGTGCATTCAAGTTCAATAGGAAATACTCACTGCTCACATCAAATACATAGTACTGTACTAGTAAAAAAATATATATTTTACATAGCAAATAATGACTGATTTGGTGGAATTCAAAGCTTAACTTAAAGTAATATAATTAACCTGTTACACTAGCATAATACTTTTAAATGCAGCATTTGTTTTCACTCTCAGTTTGGTTAAATTTAGGTATTTAAAACTATGTTATGAGTTATTAAAGGCAGTACCCTGCTAAAGTATTCAGTCTGCTTGAACACTTTATTATTTTGTCAGAAAATAACAATGAAAATTAAATGTATGTTCATGGGATTGTTTTAATTTTCAACTCAAAACTTTATTAATAGATATGGCTCCATAATTACAGAAAATAATTATGATAAGATTTCTATACTGAACTATTAATTACTTAAAGAGAACACAAATTAACAGCATAAAATAGATTAAATCTAAAAGAATACAGATATATTTTCAATAAACACCAAAAGCTTAAACTGAAGTAAAAAGAAAGTAATCACTTCTTATTATGTATTAAACATAATAAGAATCTGTATTTTGCCCCTTTTTTTTAAGTGCTCCTGTCACACATACCCCTAAATAGCATTCAGTGCTTTTAGGAGAGCAGTAGTAGAGTTAGCTATGTGTTCTTTCATTTGAGCATTAATTTAACTTTGTATAGAAATACCCCAAGTTGTGTAACAAGTTTATTCAGCTTATTGAGTTTTTTAAAAATTCCTTTCACAGTATTTGTGGAATCTTTGCTCTTGTTCCTGTTCCATAATTTATATGTGAGCCAGTCTGCTGTCAAAATATTTCCATCCATTTCAGCTCAACAAAGTGGGCAAACTATGAGAAAATTGAAAAATGTAGCATTTGGAGCTGCTTCCATACAAATCCTACTCGCTGCATTCTCAGCAACCACCTCTTTCTTCATCTGCCTTGAGTGCTGAATGATTATGATCTGGTGCTCTTCCAGTGGAAACAGAAACATGTTTGTCCATAATCTGCATCCGTGTTGACATGTGCTGTATTTACCCAACAACATTTGAAACAAATTTTTAATTGAGTCTTTGGATTCGTGCCTCCACCCACAGCAGCAGCCTCTCCCTGAGGTGAACGGTGTGTTATGTGTGCATGGTTGGATCTGAAGCTGCACAGCTGGCTACATTTCAGTGCGCCTCCTTCCCTTTACCTCCCATCACTTGTCTTTGTGTTCAAGTACTTTTAATTAATTCATGTGCACAGTGCTGCAATCTCATCCAACAGATGTTAAAAAGCCAGCAAACTTGTAATTTAATGTGAGACATTTTCTGATTACAGCATATGTGGGACAGACGTTCTAATTACAAACCCCTTTGATGGCGCTTTCTTTACAAATGCACTGAGAATAGTAATTCCATTTAATTCATTTCTAATAAAGTTCATGCGCCTTTTGTTCCGAGTTCTCAATCCAGAATTACTAACTTGAAGTTGATTTTGAAGCAATTTGGGATGATGACTGTAATGATAATGTGATTGTAAATTACAGTTATTTTTAAGAAAACTTTGTTACAGTGCATGAACTTGGGGGAAGATTTCTTTCATTAGAAAGAAATCTAATTTATTTCTAATGAAAGACATTTGATTTTTTCTTTCATTAGATTATGTCTGTTTCAGACAACACAACACGACAGATGTAATCTATATTCTGAGCTAAGGAAAGATTTGGCTTCTTGCATTTTCCTGCTGTTTTTTATCACAAGGATTTTTAACTGGAAAACAGCTAATTTACTTTTATTTTTACACTTTTATTTTGAAAAAGCTGTTACAGATTTAGAATGAAGCTACCTTGAATACACACATGGAAGGCTTATTGACAACCAAGAAGGTCTTAATAAATACCATAACATAGAATATAACAAATACAAGAAATATTTCAGTCATATTGAAGAGACATAAAGCAATCTCATGGCACTTATAAAAACATAGAATATGACACAAATTTACAACAGTGGCTAATGAAGAAACATAAAAATGACCAAAAAATTACAAAAAACCATAAAAGAAATTGCCAGCGGCTAACAATGGCCGAAAAAGTACTAAACTGGGAGATAATCTTCAAACATATATGCCCAATATAAATGCTTTTATTACTTACTACATAATCAGTGTTATAGTTTCATTACTTCTCTTTTGATAAAAATGCTGGTTAAAAAAAACTTAGTATTGTTATGGATGTCCCGATCAATTCCTTTGTTCCGGATAATAATTTGAGTCACCTGAGATTGGGTATTTTCAGATACCAAGTCTCAGTACCAAGTGCAGTTCAGTGTAATGTTTGACACCTTAAAAAACACAATATATGCCACCTATTTCACCCTCTAAATGCAGCTTTCACTTTCCATTTATTTTAAGTTACTGCGAGTTTGTACCAGAGTTTCAGCTTTTCCAACACAGCATTGCCTAAGTTCTCACATTGGCTTGTCTTGTTGTTTGTTTCAGTTGAGTTTCAGGTTATTGTTTGAGAGCAAAACACAGGAAATGTTCTTCTGCTTCACAAACTTAGCACTTTGCTTAGAACATCATAAAAGATAATAACTAGTGTTTCAGTTCTTCTTTGTGCAGCTCTCTCCTGCAGGAATAGCTGGCAGAAAATATGTAATCCTATAGAACAAAGCCACTTACATCATAAAAATAGGCAGAGATCTGCAGCAGCCAATATATTCTCTCTTTCATTGTAAACATTAGAGCTAAGAGTAAACACACTTTGTTTGAGGAAACCCACATGGGAAAATGACCAGTCACGCTCATAAACGCTCCACTATGGATGAGGTTGACTTGCAATCTCTATCAGTCTTCATTAACTTATATCCAGAGTTGAGTTTAGTCTGGGACTCTGATATGGATCATTTTTAAAAGCTTTGCTTTGCACATCCCTCCTCCTAATCCATTCTCCCAAAGGCACTTTTCTGTGTACTGGGAACAGCCAAAAAAGGTGAAAAGCAGTTTTGAAGTTACAGAATATCATGCTGATATTTCAAGAGAAAATGCAATTTACACGCTTGGAATTGCTCTTTGGTGTTTGACATGTTTGTCGTGTCGGCTACATTTTTCTGTTTAAACACCTGCCTTCAAGCAAAGAATTTACATGTGATCTCTTGGGAACAGTGCTCAGCCAACTATAATCTGTAAACGTTTGATGTGATTCGTGTTAGTAATTAGTCCTCAGTTGTGAAAACAGAAATCATTTAAACTAAACATGACTTACACTCATGACTGACAGATGAAGACCACTAAATTCAGAGAATGGAAACTGAAAAGGCGTTCGTGGTGCCTCTGAGATTGAAGAGAAGATGGCGTCATTAGGATGAGGTGTGTCTGCATATCCACTCATATCCTTTAAAGATCTGAACACTGCAGCTGTTAATTAAAAAAAAAAAAAAAATTAGAAACGCTGTTTTTTTCTCTGCTGTCTGAGGCTGTCATGTAAAGGAAAAGCAACACCATCAGATGCACAGCAAACACCTTAAGTCACTGGTCCCCAACCTTTTTGATGGTCAAGGCTTGGCTATTTTAATGTGCTCACAGAGGTTTGGGAAATCGGCCGACAATTCTTAAATCATGCCGTGTGAACCAGACTTAAGACTCACAAGCTCTACTCCTCTCCTCTGGAGCACTGTCCTAACGCTCTCTGACTCTGGTCGCTATGGTAACATTTAAATATCCCTTCAAAATAAGATACAGTTGCGCAACAAAAACGAACATTTTACTTTCGTGAAAATTTTTACTCACGATAATGACAAATTAATGGGAGCCCTGAGCTTGTTTCTCTGCAACGAGATGGTCCCATCTGGGAGACAATGACACCCGAAGTGTTGCTTATGCACAGGGTGCTACTTGGTCTCTACGTGGCGAAGCAGTTTGAAGGCTTCATTACCTCATCAGCGAGCCGGTCGCTGCATATTATTTAGAGCGGGTTTGGAATGTGGGAGTCACCTACCGGGATAAATTCATTCTCCTGTCTCTTCTCTGGGCCTTTTCCCCTTTGCAAAGAAACTTTCCAAAGACATCTGATCTGTTTCTTACACATTTTGCTGCTTGTGGGCTCAATGTTGGCATGCAAGATGCAAGAGAGAATCTGGTTAAAGGATTTTCAAAATAGACGATCCTCCAGAGTCAAATAGTACGTAAAACGGAAATATTTGATTATTTCTTGTGCGGCCCGGTACCAATTGGTCCACGGACCGGTATCGGTCCGCGGCCCGGGGGGTTGGGGATCACTGCCTTAAGTGAGCATATTACAGGGTGTTAGGGCTCAAAACATACAGTTTTATTCAACGACCGCCAAAGAATAATAACTAACATTAATCACATTATTCATGCAATGTTTTGTGCTCAGATGGTGTAGAAAGAGCTTATTTCAGCCACTAGCCTTGAAATTCCTTCTGCACTCCAACAAGCTCCACTCAACCTTAGAGTTAGAAATCTATTAAACGTACTCAGTGTTCAATGTTTTTCTGAGTCCACTCTGGCCTCACATTTGGAGCAGTGTCAGAAATAATTATAGACAGATTGACAAACATGGCCACACTGCTCACCAAGGCTGATCCAATCATTTTTACTGAGAGAAGGTTGTTGTTTGGAGCACCACATATAAGTGCAGTAGTCTGTTCTGTAGTCAAAGTGCTTTTAAAAGAGTTCTTCTGCCCCCTGCTGGAGGAGCTGCTGCACATCGGGGAATAATGTAGTATTTTGTAAAGGGATTTAGTTAATTTAATATTATTTATGCTTTATCTGAAGACTGATCCAATAATCATAAAATAGCAAAACATTTTAAAACTATAATTTGCTAATTGGAACTGGCTTTATAGAGGGAATGTTTTGTTTCTATAGCATTTTTGTTGAAAGTTTATTTGTGATTTAAAGAATGGTTGAAAATTAGATTTGTCATATAGAATTTCTAGTACCATGTATATTTTTCAAAACAATGTAGGTACTGTTTCCACTGGCATTTAAATTAAACCAACATGGTCCCTTTGCCAAAGGTTTTTTAAAAGGACTTTTTCACATGATGTAAAAGCCTTATTCAACTGCTGGGCTGCAATATCAATGCAATTAATATCACCAAGTTTCGTGTAGTTCTTGCTTGTTTCAGCATTTATTCTTATGATATGGTTACATCTCCTGATGTCTAAATTTAAGAAACATGCTTTAAGATCTATGTATAAAGCTATGTCAATTTTTCAGAACTTAGTAATTCTGCAAGAATTTGTTTTGTTGTCACTTTTGATAAATACAATTTTTCTAAATAGGAGTATCACATGTTTGCCTTTTCTCAACTTTTCCAAAACGTTTGCCGTATCTCTATTCTTGTTTTAACAGAGGAAATCCTGCAGTCTCACATTGCCCACTGGTGGTCTCCAGACGGACTCCGTTTGGCCTATATGACCATTAATGATACCCTGGTGCCAAAAATGGAAGTTCCATATTTCACTGGCACACCATATCCTGGAAGCCAGGACTATCATTACCCAAAGGTCAGACTGGAGCACAAACCATCATCGCTGTTATACAGTTCACCAAACTCAGGGTGGATTTAATTGATTTGCTTTGAATAAATGCATGAGATGAAAGGGAAGTCAAAGGGGGCAACTTGTAGCTGTAGTGAGGATCCTCCAGAGATGCAAACCTGCAGCATGACTTTCACAAAGAACAAACAAACATGCTGTCTCAGACTAGAGACCGATGCAACTGAAAGGGGCTTTCACAGTGTGATAAAAGGTGTTATTTTGAATCCCCTTGGTTCAGGAAGTGAAAGTCCTACCCATCTTTTTTTTTTTTTCTTAGAAAATTGTTTGATGTCTGACACCTCTCTGTTGAATACTCAGGTTGAATGTGTAAACTGAATTCCTCAGTGTGTGGGTTAAACTTCTCAAGAGGGAACAATTAAATGTCTTAGGAACAAACTGTCTCCTTCATTTTCAGTTTGTTAATGTTTATTGTAGTTCTTTATGTAAGTGATGGGTATGAGGGAAAATTGTGATCAGCTGGAGGGGGAAAAAAATCTGTTTTTGTGATTTAAAATCAAAAATATTAAGAACAAAACAAAAATCACATCTTGAAGAAGTTTTTTTTGCTAAAAGAGATGGGATTTCTCTGTTGTTAAATCTTATAGTATGAAGTTTCAAGGTCATGTGAGCTTGAAACTTTATACTGCATAATGCTAACGTGAGAAATGTCTGTCGCAGGTCTTTCCACGAGTGTCATTTCACCTTATTGTTTATAAACTTTTACACATTTTTCTCACTACTCCAACCATTTTCTCTCCTTAATTTGACTGTTTCTCTCATCATTTTGTCCATAATATTAAGGCATAAATATATTTTTACTTAATACAGAACACCATTATGACGTTTAAACACATCAGTCTCAGATAACAAACTAAGGCTAACCTTCAGAATCTGGTTTTCTTCTCAGGCTGGAGAAGAGAATCCTGTAGTGCACCTGTTTGTGGTGAGCCTCCACGGTCCTCTGCACACAGTGGTGATGAAGAAACCCGACGACCCTCGGATAGGGTAACACCTCTGTGTTTGTGACACAACAAGTGACTATCATTGAAGTAATTTGTTAGAAGGGACGGAGGCTGTCAAATGTGTGATATATTCTTTTCCAGGAGGGAATATTATATCACCATGGTGAAGTGGGCCACCAATACCAAGTTGGCTGTTAACTGGCTAAACAGAGCCCAGAACAACTCCATCCTCACGTTGTGTGAGACCACCACTGGAGTCTGCATCAAGGTGACACAAACTGTGACACATTTCTGCTGCCACTTATGTTCCGTTATCATATTTCACTGCTTGTACTGGCAATTTATTTCTTCTCCATGTCTTCTTCCCTTTTGGTGCTGTAGTTTATCCATCCATCCATCCATCCATCCATCCATCCATCCATCCATCCATCCATCCATCCATCCATCCATCCATCCATCCA
>CAEFZY010025654.1:0-13567 GCA_903066815.1 Brachyrhaphis roseni | reverse complement strand
GTGTATTTAGTCCCACCTGTGTCCTGTGTTCCTCGTCGGGTCCTTGTCAGCATTTGTCTATGTTCACCAGTTTGCCGCTTTGTCTCCACTCGTTTGCCGTGCGCTACCTGCTTAAGGCCTCTGTGTTCCTGCCCTGCAGTGCTGCCACGGTTGTGGACTGTTAGTATTGTTATTCATCATTAAATCATCATCATTCACCTTACCTGGGTCTCCAGCGTCTGCCTCACCACCTCCAACACCACCGTTCATGACAGTATTTCATCCAATGTGAGCCAGTGTCCTTTATTATTTTTCACATTCAGCTAAACTTTGTCTTGCATCTGTGAGGATTATGTTTGTTGTGTATGTATTTTGATTATTTCGGTCCTCTTGTGTCATGTTTCCCCTTCTATTGATTCCAGCTATCTCTTGTTGTGTTATCCTCTGTGTATTAGCCTCAGCTGTCATCTGTTCCTCACTGAATCCTAGTAATTTGTTAGTCATTTTTGTGTCTGAGCATCACTTACCTGTGCCACCTGTTTCGACCCTTGTGTCTGGTCTTTGTCACAGCTTTGACAGCATCAAAGAAAATACACCTCACTCTGGACTTCAGTCATGCTACTCTTCTTACACGTAACCAAATTGAGACAATAGGATCCAGCTGGATGTGTAGAAGAGACATGCCTCCCAGAAGCAAGGTGATACTCTAGAGCGCAGCATGCTCCCGACGCCTCGCACCATCTCCACGAGGGTCGGAACCACCTTCACCAGCCTGGTCATGCAATGTTACTCATCGAGGATTCAATGCTTTTGGAATCAAGCTTCCAACTTCAAAAATTGAAATTACACACTATCTGCATGGAGCTTGGCAAAGCACTGGGTAGATGCAGTTCCAGTCTCCAGTTCCGCAGTGCCCCAAGACGCTGCCTCCAATCCCGGCTCTGCCATGTGACCCCAGTACAGCCAATCCAAGCTTTATCTGGTTCCTCACCTAAGACCTGTTTGCTTTGGGTGACCCTACCAGGGGCATGAAGCCACTGACAGCATAATTTCTGTGCTCTCTTGTAATGTCAAACTTAATGGGTGAGACTTAATGAGAAGTATGTTTTAATAAATGAAAGACTTATTTTAAAAGGTATTTTAAATCTAAAACATCCTCACTGAAACATACCAGATTATGTCATAGGTCAAATCATCAGATCAAATCATATTCAATAAAGTAGTTACTTTCTTGACCCAATTTGCCATTTAGTTTAACAAAGTTACTTTAAATTGACGGCAGTGAGCTGTAATTGAACCACATCAGAAACAGAAAGGTCATCAATGAAGCTCTTCTAGATAGAAACAGAACATTATTTCCGGAAGTCTAAATGGGAAAAAAGTGAAAGCAGACATGATCCCTAATTGAAGCTTAATGTACTCCAAAGCAAAACAGCCTCCAGAGCATAGTGATAGGGCTAGAGAAATTATTGGGAAGAAGCAAAAATACCATGTAACAGTCTGATGTAGGCAAACCGATAATTATACACTGAGACTGTGTGCAGTTTCACCTGCAGGGCTGTGAGAAGACCCAAACTAAATTAATCAGTGGTCAAATTAACCTCCCTTTTGTTACCAAATTACATCTATTATGAAATCTATTCACACAAATCTGCATGATTCATTAACTTAAATCAATTCACTTTGTTCCTCTGGCTGATGCTCACTTTACAACAGAAATAACAGATCCTGTTGCCTTGCATATGACTGTAAGCAGATTACTTGCTCTTGAGCTAATGGTGGCTTCTGTGTGCTCTGCACTGAACTGTGGAGGATTACAAATATGACAGGCAGAGATTATAAAATTACAGTTGTTAATGAATGAATTCATTATAAAATGTTGGCATCTGTCAGTGTACTTAAAAGGAAGCTTTCAAATGTAGGATGGTTTCTATGTCAGCTGCTTTGGATCTGTCCAATAAGATTAAATTATTTTGCACAGAGGTCTTGCTTAACTGACTGAACTGTGTAATAATTAACATCTTACACACTTACATACATTGTATATATTCTTTTGTGTGTCGGCATGTACATTAAAAACATTACTCACCTTGGAATCTAAAATGTTTTTCACAAAAGAGTTTGTTTAGCTCTTTGCAGCTTTCAAATTGGATTAGAAGTTACGTAATCTATTAAACATTTAAAGTAAATTGATGAACAAAATCCTTCAGATACTAATAACATATATGTCCCCAGAAAGGTGGTATAACTTTGTACACGATGGGTAAGTGATTCTCCAGAATGGCTTCATATTGATGCACCACAACTCCTGACCTGATGTAGTTTTTGACCACTTCCTAAACTGGTAATCCACATTGCACTTTCTGGGCAATTTTTAGTTCATTTTTCATGCTTCAGGTTTTGAAATCACAGTAAGTCCCAACCTAATTGTGTGTCATGTGATATAATGATGAGAAGTGACTAACAGCTAACAACCTGCCACTAATCAGCTGGTTGATAGAAATCCTGATTTCCCCTCATGATCACAATCTCACTGTCAATGGATTGCCACGAGCAAAATTTACCTGAAATGCCCACTGACTGGAATGCTATTCAGGAAAATTTATAAGTAACCTGGCTTACTCTGAAAAGTACAATAATATAATTAAAGTTTGCTTGGTGGAAAGAATATATGTAAGTAAAACACAGAAATTTGAATATTGGAGTTTATAAGCTTCACATGTCTTCAAAGCCACATAAAATATTTTTTTTTGTCCCCAGTCATTTCCATATGAATGTTTAATTTAAGGTTCACTCATCTCTTACACAATAGCATATCTACATTAATATGCTCTCAAACACAAAACAACAGCAGTAAAATTATGCAGTTAAAGTTGGAGTATGAAACTTTTATAAAAATATTTTTTACATCTTAAAACTGTCACGATATTATGACCATATAACATGAGATAGCTACTCTGAAAAAAATTGATCTCTTCCACCTCCTCTCTGTGGTCCTGCTGTCACCTGCAGAAACTGATGCACACTGATACGCTACCCAGGCTGCCAATGAGTGATAAGGACATGGCAGCAGAAGAAAAGTAAATATTCTACCTCTCAGTGGTAGATGACCCTCCAGTGCATGCAAGCGACATTGCACAAAGCACATGGAAAGATGCAATACTGAGCAAGGTGAGGGATCTCAGTTTAAATGCATGGCCTGATCACATCAGTGAAGATGCTCTCAGACCATACTTCCTGCAAAGGAGCAAACTGTAGAATTTGGGTGTGTTCTGTGGGGCCTGAGAGTTATTGTGCCTGCAGCACACAGGACCACTGGACGCAGGAATACACAGAATGAAAGTGATGGCCAGGTCAGAACATGGAAAACGCAGTGGAAATCTGTGATGCCTGTCAGTCTGTGAGGGCACTACCTGCTGCAGCCCCACTGTTGGAAGTGGCCAGCCCGTGTGGCAGAGAATGCACATAGATTTTTGTGAAGCAGACCAAGAACACCTGTTGGTGTTTGTTGACAGTCACTCTAACAGTCCTGCAGTACGCCATTATCCACAATGGGTGCACAAGAAACCTGCTGGATTCAAGTTTTTATATTTACTCGGGTTGTGTTTACTGTTAAAGTTTCTATGCTAATCTGAAATATTTCAATGACAAAAAATCAAAAGCAGAAAAGAGCTGCAAGGTAATAATATAATAATGTTAACTGTAGGAAGAGATTCCTTTCTTAACCAAGTTGAGACTGCTGTAGTTTTCAAAGATAGTGTTTGTTATTAGTACAGATATTTGACACCAGTTAGACTCCAATCTGACCTTGCAATCAACCAGTAAACTATTTCCCAAAGCTGTGATATTAGTGGAGATTAATACTTCTATAATGGAGAAAACTGTGACAGTAATATCATTCATAGTGATTAGTGACAAATAAATGATTGCCAACCTGTGCCACAGTAAGGCATCCCTCTGACTGATTGTGGTCAAACTTATTTTGGAAAGCATCCAAAGGGATACATATATTAGTACAGACATGTTAATTAACAACTCCAAAAAATTAATCTAGGGTGGAAAATATATTACTCTCCTTAGCATAATGTCATTTTATCATATCAGCTCTGATCATCAAAGATTACAGACTTACTTGTAGCTAAATGTCACACAATAAATTACTGTTTGGGGCATTTTTAGCTGCAGTCCAACTCATGCAAGCTAGTTTGGTTTTACAGTTTAAGTTTCTGGGTGAATATAATGAATATAGGGAATTCTAGATTTAAGAAATTTTCCAATTTTCAAGAAAAATTGAGGTTGTTTACATGGAATGTTTGTTAGTAGAGAGCAATTCTAGGGAAGCAAAGATTTATTTGTGAGATTGTTTCAGGCCATTGTTAACTGATAGTAAATCTGGAAGCTAGCCAAATAATATTAAAGTTCTACTGCAGGAATGTAAAACAAGGGTTTATATGGGGTTTTCTGAAGCCAGTAGGACTTGCACAACCTGCACTTCAATAAAATGGTTCACTCTCACAAAAGAAAATATTCAGACTCTTCTTTCAAGTGTCCTGTTCTATGTACAACTTTTTCTCCATATAATTCCCAGTTGCTGAAAAAAGGGGTATAATATTGCAATTCTAACAGTTATATTGCTAAACTATTTTTTAGAAGTTTTACCCTTTAAGAAGCGCTGATGAGAACAGGACTCAACTTGCGTTGTCACTCTAACAATATTTTTTATGTTTTGAAAAGGAATCTTTGTAAAGCAAATGTAGTACAATTTAACTTCATGAGGTCTTTTTGAGTTTTCTTCCTGAATGATGATAAAACCTGTGAATAGTTCATTTCAAGTTATTTCCACATGTAAGTCACAGCTGCAGATATTGTGCTAAAGTTTATAATGCACTTTTTTTCTGTTTCATTCTTAGATTCCACCTCAAGGGTAACCAAAGCCGTCTGTATTTTTGCTAAACACATCCCAGTTATGACACAAGCATATGAAACTAGCCTGAGAAAGTTGGACATCAGTGGGAGCTTAACTCTGGTCTTCCGACTTCAACTGCTTATCTGCTACTGCTCTAATTACCCTCACCCCTCCCACAGAGCAATTTCTGGGGGATTACTCTAGGGAGCAGCAATTCCCCAGAGCAACAAAATGGTTTGATCTTAAGTCTTTCTTAAAACTATGTGCATCTTGCATTAAGGATGCTGAAATTCTGCAAAGGCAGAGTAATGTCAGAAGCAAGAAAGATCCACCAAGTCACCCTCTCGTCCTCATCAATGATGCCACAGTGGAGCAGCTCAGGAGCATTAAAATCATTGGGAGACAGCTCACCAACAGGGTTTGAATGTGCAGAGTTGTTTCTTTACACTGTAGAGTTCATTAGTAATTTGATACACTTCCCATGTTAGCACAGCGTACCAACACAGTTTGTGGTCAGAATGATGTACACGATGTCTTTTCAGACAACCAAAAACACAGATAAATACATTGGCGGTTATGTATGTACATATAATTTTGACCAAACGTTACTGACATTGGCTGACAGTGAAGTAAATGTAACACTAGAGATGCTAAATGTTGACTCAGGGAAGATATACCAGTTGATTTCTATTTTTTTCTTTTTTTGCTAAGATAGATATATATTGTTGCTATTCCCACAATTTTTTCTCAAAAACTGCACCTTGAGTTCCCTCCATGTTGTGTTTGCTCCATTTGCAAGCACAACTCGGTGTGTTTGCAAACGGTAGTGTGTAGCACCATACAACTTTATATACACAAGCTGTATATAAAATGTAGAAATTTTAAAATTTTAAATGCGGAAAGAATTTTTTACTGGAAGCTGTCTTTCACCTTTCATTAGGGATGGGCAAACATGGCACAGCTGCTCCCTTACCCCCAGATATTTGTCAAAATGCTCAGGAAAGAAATGCTGCATCCAGCTCAACATTTCTGAGATGATATAATGTCCATCCATCCATCCATTTTCTGTATACCCTTGTCCCTAATAGGGTCAGCAGGGGTGTAATGTAATGTTTTTTGGTTTATTCAAGTTGACCTGCTTAAAAAAATACATTTCTTTTTTGCGTTTGTTCTTATAAATGTATTCACCTTTTGTCATAGAAGTACATATCCATGAAATGTTATTCCTACAAATACAATTTGCTTCTATGTGTATAAAAATTTTTTATATATGCTTATGCATATATAAAGAACTGACAGAATTGTGTATTTGAGCCATTAATATACCTTTACAGTCAAAGAGAAATTTGACACAAATGTCTGTTTTGTGGATGAGGATGAAGATGCTAGTGACGTCCCGGTATGAGAAATACAACCTTGTCTGGACCCTCACTGAAGCCTCTTCTGTTGCCTAAGTTCAGAAGGTTTTTATTGTTGTTGTTATTCTTTTTTGTCCTGCTTCAATAAAATCACAGGCAAAATTATTCTCTAATTGTAGGCACAAATGATGTAACAGCGGCCCACTGTCTTTTTGTATTGTTGGTTTCTCCTTAGAATCAGCAATGCAGTCTTCATGTGCAGACATGCTCTCATCACATTCGTCACACAGTGAGCCGTTGTTCCTGTCCCCTAAATGGTGATGCATTGATGACACCTAGATGACGTCCTCAAGACAAGATTCAAGTCTCTCTTTCAGCCTACTGAGGAGAACCCAGAGGACAATGAGTCATCATGCCAATCCTAGCTTTGGCCTACTTTTAAAAAATATGCAGAATGTTGAAATCATTTTTTTCACTACACTGACAAAATATCACAACTTAGTTGAATCATGGAATTTTTGCACACCAACAACTGTAGTTTTTATAGTGCAATTACAAATTGTATTCCTGACAGTGTTTCAGTTAAATCTTTAGTCTGCCTGGGACAGTTACATGACAGCACTGTTGCTGTTGGTGTACCTCTGGCCTCCGCCACCCAGTGGGAAAAAGAGGGTTGTGAAGATCATTGTTCGAGAAGCCCTGAGCCATATTGTCCAGTTTCACAAAGTACGTGGACCCAACCTTTAGTAAAGTGTTTGTTGTTGTGAAGTAGGGAATCTGTTAACTAATTCATTTTTGTTCTACTGAAAATTTTCTTCTGTCGAAGGCTGCAGCAGATCACAGCCTTCGACAGATCACAGCCTCAGTCCAGGGGAGGCAGCCCTATGTTTTAGCAGTTGGAACATCGTGTTACACCATCAATGACTTCTACATTGTTGTGGATCATCAGCTTATTCCCTGCAAGACTAAATCTTCAATTTTAGCCTCTGATGAGCTCTTCGTGACATGGTATTTGTGCCATGAAGGGTATTAGTGCACGCTAATAGCCCAAAACATCACTTTGCAATAGCATACCACTGGGAGTCATTGTCTTTAAATGTATTATGGACCTGTAAAGACAATGAATGCGTGAGTTAACGAATGGGGACAAGGTGGTAGGTAACGTGCATGCTTGACAGGTTGATGTGTGTTGCATGTGATGCCACAGAGTATCATCCTGGTCTTTTTGTTTGTTCCAAGTTTGAAATTTTTTTTCAAATAAGGGACATTATTGTTTTTCTGGGAATTATTTTGCTGTCAAACACCGAGATTCTTGGATTTGATTAGCATTTTCAGTCCTACCATGTGGTGAAGGGAAATGAGTCTGATGCTTCTCTGCAGGTTGACCAGTCGCATTTTCCAACCTTTACATTTTGACCTACAGACAACATAATGGTTTTGAGAGGAAAGATCTGAATGTTGTCCTTGTGCATGTGCTGTTACAGAAGACATTGGGACATAATTTCTTCTTGTAGGTTTTAGAATAGCTTTTCTCACATAAACTTGTATGATACAAATTTGGATGTTTATGCTGTAGAAAAAATTGCATAATACTGCTAAAGTTTTCCATTTGGTGCATGACGTTTTTACACTTTCACATTTTGTTAAGTAGGGTTGTCTTTGTTCAAAATGGATAAGGACTATGATGTAGTCCAGTGCTAAATGTTTAGACCATTCTGGCATTTAAAATTGGATATTTATATTAATGATGTTCTTTTGTTTGCTTAGGTTGGGGTATACTTGGAACTTTTTGATCATATAATGCTGTTTTAACAGTTGTGTTTTAAAATAAAGTCTAATTGGACTTTCTGTTTGCCCATTCATGTGTGATTATATTTAAGTAAGAGTTAATATTTCTAAGATTCTTGGTAAGAGAGCATTCAAAGCTATAGTACGCAATGATACAAGTGTCAAAGATAAACTCTTTAGAGCTAGAATTCACTGTTTTGGTGATAAATAAACTCTCTTTTCCGTGGTACATTGTACTAAATATCATACAGTTTAGAGACTCTGCCAGTTTATGTCTATGCTCTGTCAGTCTTTTACAGTCAAATGACATCTGTAAAATAGTTCATTTATACTCTCAAACTCCCATTAATCTTTGTACTCTATATAGTTGTACTGTTTTCATTTTTTTCTCTTCTTTATTTTTATTGGAGGGTTAGAACAAAATTTCGCTCAATATGTACCTTATGTGCAGCTGAATGGCAATAAAGTCTGTCTATCTCTATAGCTTTTCTATTAAGTTCAACAGAAGTGGCATTGTCAGTGACTGTTTTCGGGTGCAGAATGCACGCTTAGAAGCTTAAAGTGCATCTTCCACGTTAAACATATATTGAAGCTTTGGTATCATAACAGGTTTTTGCACATTCATGGTGTAAAAATGGCCCATATTTCAAAACAAATGTATGAGTGCCTCCTCTACCTAACCTGCTTACTGAATGCCTAAAAACAGCGCCCCTAGCAACAACTGTTAATGATGTAGATGGAGAGAATGTTCCAGACCGTGCAGCTAAAAACACTGAATAAGACCTGCAGGATGTGACCAATATTGAGCATTAATTGGCTACATGTTTAAGATTGAAGGCTCACAAGTGGATCAGAAGCTAAAACTATTGCCAGCATAGTAAACAAAGATCATTTAAATGGTAGAAGAGCAGGCATTGGATGGAAAACAACATACTCACAGGCCTGGAAACGCTAACTGCAGTGCTGACTATTAAAAGAATTTTGGAAATGTATATTTGCATTTAAAGACAAATAATAAGCATACATGCAATTAGGCTCAAATATATTTATGCCTGGAAAACTGAACAACTCTCCACTGAGCCTCTTCCAGGTCCAAGCTGGGACTCTGGCTTTGTTTTGTCTCTGCTCCCCGTCGTTCTTCTCCTCGATGCCTCTGCTGTGTTGTGGTGGAACTGCAGTGGATTTCAGCCTGACTTTGTCATTTCTTCTGAATCCCATCTAGTATTCATTCTGGTCACTTTTGTTGTAAGCCTCCTCACAGCAGTGCGCACTGCAGATCGTCGTGTTAGCTGACATACTGTTGGTGGCTAAATCTTGCCTTCCCAGCTAGATGAATCTCACCCAAGGTTAAAATTAGTTTTATTTTCCGTTGTTCTTTTTTCCCTTTTCCATGTGCAACTGCAACCTGAACAGCCAGACATAAACAAGTTTTAATCACACCTGAGCAAACAAAACCTCCTTGAGCTCAGCAATCAGATCACAGCCACTGGGCTCCATTCCCCTCCAGTTATATCACACAAACTGCATGTTCGTTCTAGAAGGAGAAATTTTCGGTTGATTTAACACTTTTAAACATTTGCCAGCTAAATAGAGACCAAATACAGCAATCAGATTTACTATTTGACCTCAGAAAATATTTTCCGCCTTTACAGTGCATGAATATGCATGAATATGAATATGCACTGTAAAGGTAAAAGCATTGGAATGATTGAAAAAGAGACAACATAAAATGGAGGAGTCCATTTAGTCAACTGACCCAGCTGGAGCCTACTTATTCTCTCAGATAAATGAGTAGCATAAACAAAGTAATGGGCCAGGCGAGGCAGTTTTCTCCTTGCAGGGTTCTCTTTACTTAGGTGACAGATTTATACACTGGGTGGGTCTTTTCAGCCTTATCATTATGATTAAAAGTGCCACTGACATGCTTGTATTGCCATGCATTAAAGTTACAGTAAGACATATTCTTCACTCAGATCATTCAATAGCAACTTGCTGCTACAGATATATTTTCTCTGCAGCTTTTGTTTTGCCTCAATCTCAGATTATGTTGCTGTGGTTATTTGTATTTGAAGGCACAACTGAAAAAATCTGTATGTCTGATATCTGTCCTGTTGATCTTCTGGTTGAAACGTTCATGAGGGCAGTAACAGCTCAATGAGAAAATACTAGGAGGATTCTTCAACGTTACTGGTATATCCACACAGGAAGACTTAGAAATTAATCATTCTAAAAAGTTTGTCTTCTGTGCACTAAATCATTTTATATAGATTGTGTAGCAGAATTCATGGCACTGGCGGGACATCAGGTTTGTCTATTAAAATATGTTAAGCTGACAGAAAATGTAAAATAGTACTTTGTATTTATATACGTTACCAAAAGATATCACCGACAATACTTAAACCCACAACTACATAGTCTTAAAAACAGCAAATTAAAAAAAAATACAATTAAGATAAATATTAATTATTTCATCAGTCAGTGGATGTAAAAACATTATGTAATGCTGATTACATTTAGAACCAGCCCATGGCATAAATGAACTAAGCAGCTGCTTAAGGCCCCCCAGGCCTCCAGGGACAACAGATGTAAAATTTTAACCTTAGTTTCCTAAAAGTGACATTGCTGTTAAATCTGGTTTAATGGTTTCAGCATAGATAAATAAAAAAATTAAATAGTTTAACATTTAAATTTAAGATTTTAAGGAGCTGGCAAGTTTGCTTTGTAAAAGTTCTAAGAACAATTTTCATAGATTATTTTGTATGATAGCTGCTATTTGATGCTGTGAGTTGAATCTTTGAGTCTGAGCTCTGTTTGTTCATTAATACATCTCAGTAAATAATTATCACTGATTGCTTTTAACTGCCCTCTCTTTCAGATTTCACTAAGTCCATGTTGAAATGCTGTTAGTGGTGTAGATGTTCTTACCAGCAGGAGGGGCCCCTAACTCAAATTCTCCTAAAGGACTCATGCATTTGTGGACTGGCCCTGGATAATGAGCTAAATTCGCTACATTGCTCATCTCTCTAGGGACAAACAGGGAGATTTCATTTATGTGGCTTTAGTAGCTCTTCCATTTCATGCCTATTGAGTTTTCAATGAGTGCCACAAAAACTGCTTTGGTTGTACAAGTTTTATGGGACAAGCTTTTCTGGTCTCTTCAAGGCTGCGAGCACCATCTCTGCCTAGACGAAACAACTCTCCACTGACCCTCTTCCAGACCCCTGGTGTCCTGAACCATAAGTGGAGCTTTAAGTTCCACTTAAAAGCTCCACTTATGTTTAGATTAATTACATTAAGCTAAACAAAAAATTTGCTAAAAGTAGATCCAAGAGACAGTACAAAATTAAGACCAAAAACTCTTAACACTCTGTATTTCCATCTATCTAAAAAGTTTAATCAATATTTTATTTTGATAGACACAGCAGCTCTCTATCAGAACTGGCTGATTATGAAGGGTCATTTTCAAGCAGTTGTGGAGGACTGTAGTTTATATTTATTGATAAACATAAATTTTAGATTTGAACTCCAGACTGTATTTTGAAGCCAGAAACAAATACCCCTGCAGCATGAGGGACAAGACATCAGAAAGACTAAAACATGATGCAGTGGGAATATTTAACAATCACCACTGTGTCTGCTAGTTGTAAGCAAAGATTTAAACCCCAGAGGGGGTGATTATCTGTTTCTGTTTTACTCAAGATTGTTAATCCAAACACTTGTGTGTTTGCAGGATAGCATTTGACTACGTCAGAGGTTATTCAGATATTTATTTTTTTCTGTCATTCAGGTTATTCAGATATTTTTCTGTAACTTATTTAAGTGCAACTGTATCAATATTGTATGTAACTTTTATAAAAAATCTTTTCTACACATTTGTTAAAACTGTCACTATGTAATGAAAGTACAATAAAAGACTGATACACAAAGGTGATTGACAGCACTAGGACCCTCGTCCTGGCTCTGATTGGTTGTTTCTGATGGAGCAGGTGCATAGGTGAAGGCAGCTGAGCTCGATGTCTTCACAGATTATCTGTCTTATACTGTCACAACATAGTG
This sequence comes from Brachyrhaphis roseni, assembly GCA_903066815.1. Taxonomy (NCBI): domain Eukaryota; kingdom Metazoa; phylum Chordata; class Actinopteri; order Cyprinodontiformes; family Poeciliidae; genus Brachyrhaphis; species Brachyrhaphis roseni. The sequence continues at coordinate 1,480 of CAEFZY010025654.1, read as the reverse complement.
ATAGTTTTAACAAATATGTAAAAACATTTTTATTATATAAAAAGTCTCAATGCCCCACACGTGTTCTTCCCTTATGTTCTTGAATATCTGATTTGTTTTGAGTGCAGGTACTGAAACAATGCTACCAATAATCTTACTGAAATCCTGGTCTGGGTGAAACTATGTTTAAATGTTTATGTGCAGCACAAGCTGAGGGTAAATAATCATTGTTTCTCCTTCAAAATGCACTCCCACTGAAACATGGATAGACCATGAACATCTCATTTGTCACACAAAATATGTCATCTTTTGGCAATCTTTGAGTCTACAAGAGAAGACAGCTGTGTGATTAAAATTCTCACACTCTTGTAGTCTAAGATACTTTAGGGCAGCTGGCTTATTATGGCATTCTGTTTCATGTCTTTGGAATAAATTAATCACAGTAATGCTCTTCCCAAATCTCACGTTGATTCTCATCCCCTTCGGCATGTCAGGAAACTTGAGATGGAGATGAAACAAGAAGGGGAATAAATAGACTTTCAGATGTGCAAGTTTCTCTAATTAACTCTGACTGGAAAAAAACACAAGGTCAAACAAAGGTCAACCAGCAGCTGAGTTGTTCTAGTCTCATTTAAACTATCAGGTTTCAGCTACTTATCCAGCCTTCATGAACACAGAGCTGTCATGTTCAGAATCCTTTCATTAACATTTTCTACTTCATTTCAAATATCTTTCTAATAATACACTGATAATGAATAAATTCCATTAATTTGAATGATGAATTTCTCATGCTGTTGGTTGTATGATATGTAAAAATGATCCCAAAGAACTTTTTTAAAAAATATCTTCTTTTCAAGTTTTGTTGCACTCATTAGGAGTCTGGGTCCAAATCCCTGGCAACGTGCTAAAGTGCATTTAGACAAGATCCTGTACCATGTCAAGCACACAAAAGTACTCAAATAAATTACAAAACATTCTCCAAGTAAGATGTTTGTCATATATAGTGCATTAAAAAAGAATTAGTCCTTTTTTGTTTTGTACTGATTACAAATAACATCAAACTACTAAATTTAGATAAATGCATGGCCACCCTGCTGAAAAAATAATGTACTAAGTATGTTAAATTTTAACATACTTGAGCATACTTTAAGTCAGAATAATTATGAGTATACTTCAAGTTCACTTAGGATTAGTTAACTTAAAGTGTGACATTTTGGAACAACTACCGTAATTTCCGGACTATAAGCCGTGGCTTTTGTCACACGCTTTCAACCCTGCGGCTTATGCAATGATGCGGCTTATTTATGCTTTTTTTTCCTAACGGCCGCCAGGGGCGCTCGAGCAGAAAAGGTAAGAGTGAGACAGGTGGAATATATGTGTGGAGGAAGACGCAAGTTTAATGTAACGTAACATGTCTCAGTGCTCAGGAGGAAGATGAAGACGGCTCTCACCGGTATGTTTTTTTTAACCAGCCCTGTTAGTGCTGTGCTACTACCGTGTT
>CAEFZY010025648.1:0-31057 GCA_903066815.1 Brachyrhaphis roseni | reverse complement strand
ATACCGGTGAGAGCCGTCTTCATCTTCCTCCTGAGCACTGAGATGTGTTACGTTACATTAAACTTGCGTCTTCCTCTGCACATATATTCCACCTGTCTCACTCTTACCTTTTCTGCTCGAGCGCCCCTGGTGGCCATTAGAAAAAAATGCACAAATAAGCCGCATCTTTGTATAAGCCGCAGGGTTGAAAGCGTGTGACAAAAGTCGCGGCTTATAGTCCGGAAATTACGGTAATTTGAATTGGAATCTGCACTGTAGCTACTGTGTTGGTGTAGTGCTTTAGCATTAGCTTCCACTCAATACCACATTGAAAAAGCGCTAACTTTTTGACGTTGCCTACCAGCAGATAACGGGAAAAATTTTTGTCTTGGAAGTGTTGAATTTTTCAACAGAAAATCAGTACATTGTGGTAATCAAAAATAAAACACTACTTCCTAATAAAATACCCTTATGTATTAGAAGTTATGTCTTGCATTTTAATCAAACATTGAACAGAGAATTTATTTTATTTTTAAAATTTAACTAGAGGTTTAAACTTTGTTGTTAAAAACAAGTGTACTACTTTCTTTCCTGTGTGTCTGAACTCCTCCCCTAATAGCACAAACACAAATATCCATCTCTCTTGGCTCTGAGACTCTCTTGAGTGTGCTTTTTTTTTTGTAACTTGTTTTTATACCCTGTAACATGTGTGGGTGTGCGTGCGTGTGGGGTTGTTTGTGTGTGTGAGATAATTACAAGTACATTTCTGTCTGCCATTATAATTACCCCTGTGTCTGTCACGGCTCATTGTTTTTCTTTAAGTCTCTGTTACGTAATGTATGGAGGGTAAACACTGTTTTTATCAAGAACTGTAATTATGACTGCAAAAAAACTAAAAAAAAAAAAGTTTTTCCTGAAACCTGTTATACACTGTAGCTTAGTTGATTTAAATAGGAAGGAAGTAGGAAGATGGAGACTTCATGTCACTGATGTTTCTGATGATTATTTTTTTTTGTTAAAAAGCGAGATGTGGCTGGCGATGCCTCGGAGTCTGCTCTGCTGAAGTGCATCGAGCTCTGCTGTGGATCGGTGGCGGAAATGAGAGAGAAAACCCCCAAAATAGCCGAGATCCCATTCAACTCCACCAACAAGTACCAGGTGTGACATCAGAAAACTCAACAGAAACAATCTTTCAAGAACCTTCAAAGCTTAAAAACGAAACGTGGAAAACGTGACGTTCTTAATCTGTCTTCTATCATGATCAGCTCTCCATTCATAAGAACTCTGGAGCTGAAGGAGAGTCCAAGCACCTGCTGGTGATGAAGGGAGCTCCAGAGAGGATTCTGGACCGCTGCGCCACCATCATGATCCAGGGCAAGGAGCAGCCTCTGGACGACGAGATGAAGGATGCTTTCCAGAACGCCTACCTGGAGCTGGGAGGTCTAGGAGAAAGGGTTCTCGGGTTCTGTCATTTCAACTTGCCTGATGAGCAGTTCCCCGAGGACTTTGCTTTTGACACGGACGAGGTGAACTTCCCCATCGAGAGCCTGTGCTTTGTCGGCCTCATGTCCATGATCGACCCGCCCCGAGCCGCCGTACCGGACGCTGTGGGCAAGTGCAGGAGCGCAGGAATCAAGGTCTGCAACATTTTAAAACCAAGTGGAGTCATTTCACGTTCAGAACATAATGATTAAAAACTGCCTTCCTACAGGTAATCATGGTAACGGGTGATCATCCAATCACAGCCAAGGCCATCGCTAAAGGTGTTGGCATCATCTCTGAAGGCAACGAGACTGTCGAGGACATCGCTGCACGTTTGAATATTCCAATCAATGAAGTTAATCCAAGGTACTTTTATTGGGAAATGTAATTAGCAGGTAGAGGCAAAATCTGTGGAAAACCTCAGGGTTGTCTTCTTGGTCCCAGCTTGTTTTAAATTTGTCTTCCTGAAATCGGATCATAAACGACCTGATGCGATAATGTTTCCATCCAGGGATGCCAAGGCTTGTGTTGTGCATGGAGGCGACCTGAAGGATCTGGCCCCCGAGCAGCTGGACGACATCCTGAAGTACCACACGGAGATCGTTTTTGCCAGGACCTCCCCGCAGCAGAAGCTCATCATTGTTGAGGGCTGCCAAAGACAGGTAGACTTGGACATGCTGGAGTCTGGCTGGTTATGTGGTGTTATTTTTCCCAAAACAGTTGGGAAATGTATGCAATATTTAGAATTGGCCAAGATGGTTATATTTTATTAGAAAAAATTGAAAGTTAAAAACGGGAGAGTTGTAGGAGAAAGTAGCTCCTCTGCTTGGGTTGCTAATTTTCCTGTTTTAAGAGTTCAATTAGTTTCTGCTGATCTGATGAGCTTCCAGTTCAGTTAACATGTTTTTTCTAACTCAGGTTATTTAGCAGCTGCGGCTGAATTATTCTGAAACTGCAGGACTCCGCTTCCTCTGCAGGGAGCCATCGTCGCTGTGACGGGTGACGGCGTCAACGACTCTCCAGCTCTGAAGAAAGCCGATATCGGCGTCGCCATGGGAATCGCTGGGTCCGACGTCTCCAAGCAGGCGGCCGACATGATCCTGCTGGACGACAACTTTGCCTCCATCGTTACCGGAGTGGAAGAAGGTTCAAACATGTCCTTTAGGTCAATCTTTCACCAGGCTAGCAGAGAGCTGTAGTCAGTGTTTTCTCTTCGCCATCAGGTCGTCTGATCTTTGACAACTTGAAGAAATCCATCGCCTACACTCTGACCAGTAACATCCCCGAGATCACCCCCTTCCTCCTCTTCATCATTGCCAACATCCCTCTGCCTCTGGGCACCGTCACCATCCTCTGTATCGACCTGGGAACAGACATGGTAATGTCCTTCTCTCCGCCCTGCTGAGGGCTCTCTGATGCCCCCGTGCTCCAGCCTGTGGTCCTGACTGCTGTCACTTCGTCCAGGTTCCCGCCATCTCCCTGGCTTATGAAGCAGCTGAGAGCGACATCATGAAGAGACAGCCCCGAAACCCCAAAACAGACAAACTGGTGAACGAGAGGCTCATCAGCATCGCCTACGGTCAAATCGGTAAATAGACGCTCCTGAAACCGAGATCGTTTATCTGTCTGGGCTGAGATAACAAGAAGAGTAACAGCATAAATAGACCAGCACTGATACAGATGTCTGCTTCTAATGTCCATTTAAATAAAGCCAAGAAGAACTTGTAGACTGACATTTTCAGCTATAGTAAAACATATTTTTGTTTCCCTTTTCAACAGTATTCTGGTCACATCTAACTCTTTAGAAATAGTAATGTTTCAGACATCATTTAAACTTCTGAAATTTAAAATAAATACATATATATATAATTTATTGATTTCATGTATTTATTTTTTGTTTAATTGGAGAAATACATAGTTTCGCAAAATCTTTTTTTTTTCCCCTTCAGTTCAAAAATACTAAAATTAAATGTTTTTGTTATTGGTTATTTCAACTTGGTCATTTAAAATGTACATTATTGAATTAGACATTTAATGGCACATTCATTTATTTCATGACTTTTACCTTAAATTTCACATCTCTATGATTTTGGAAGTCATTTCACAAGCTTGTGGGCTGATTGGCTGACGCCAAGTGGACAGATTGTCTGAGCAGCTTGTGTTGACCTCTGACCCTGCAGGAATGATCCAGGCGCTGGCCGGGTTCTTTACCTACTTCGTGATCCTGGCTGAGAATGGCTTCCTGCCCTCCACCCTGGTGGGGATCCGGGTCAACTGGGACAACAAGTACATCAACGATCTGGAGGACAGCTATGGACAGCAGTGGGTCAGTGACTTCTCTCTGATGGGACGAGCTGGGGGAGAGTCCAGCTGCATGTCTTTCTCAAATCTTGACCCTGCTTTGGTTCCAGACCTACGAGCAGAGGAAGATTGTAGAGTTCACCTGCCACACGGCGTTCTTCGTCAGCATCGTCATCGTCCAGTGGGCCGACCTGATCATCTGCAAGACCAGGAGGAACTCTGTGTTCCAGCAGGGCATGAAGTGAGGAAGAGCACTGAACTCTGGGTAATTCCAGAGCCGAGCCATGACCACGTGATGGATGTCCTGACTTTCTATTTCTGCATTTCAGGAACAAGATCCTGATCTTCGGTCTGTTTGAGGAGACCGCCCTCGCTGCCTTCCTCTCCTACTGCCCAGGCATGGACGTCGCCCTCAGAATGTACCCTCTCAAGTGAGTACTTGTGTTTTCAGCCAGTAGAGTTCATCCAGGATTCCTACAGCGAGAAAGTCTGGAATAATTTTCCAGTCCAATATTTATCCTACTATTCAGTCTTTCTTTCTCTTTTCCTTCTTCCCTTCTTTTTGGTCTTTTTCCCCCTCAACTCCTTCTTTCGTTTCCTTTTTTTCATTTTATTTTCCTTTTCTTCTTCCTTACTCACTTCCCTCCCCTTTTTCCCCAGCCTTTTTTAAATTTCTTCCTTATTCCATCTTTCCTTTCTCCTTTTCATGCTTTTTCTCGTTCCGTCCTCTTCTTTATCCTTCCACCCTTCCCCATGTTTTTCGAGGTTTCCACTGTAGAAATCCATGGAATAAATGAATTTCCAAATGTTGCTCTGAACAGAATGAGTGAGTGATCCAACAGGTCGAGTCTGGCTCGTTGTGTAGCGACGCCGTCACCCAGAGCTGCAGCTTCCCCTTCATCCATTCCATGTGTTTGTGTGTTTTCCAGACCCAACTGGTGGTTCTGCGCCTTCCCGTACTCCCTGCTCATCTTCATCTACGATGAAATCCGCAAACTGATCCTCAGACGCAGCCCAGGAGGCGAGTCTCTAACCTTTCTCCAGTTTTTCTTGATTCCTTCTTTGGTTTCCAACCTGAACTTCCTGTTTCCTGTCTTCTCCAGGTTGGGTGGAACGAGAGACCTACTATTAAAGGCCCACCAGTCCAGTCCGCTCGCATCTTGTCCTCCACTCCTCCTGTCTTTGCATGAATATTGTCTTGCTGCTCGGAATAAAAATTTTAACCTCCGTGACAAATAAATTGGAACGTGTTTTTATATTAGGGAATGCTTGATACTACTATTAGATCAATACTGAGATGAAAAATGCTGATGAAGATGATAATAATGTTGATGATAAATGATAATGCTAATGATGACATGAACACTGAACATTGACATAACTATGCGTGCCTTGTTTCTGAAACAGGACCAATTTTATACATGTTTTTAACAGTTATGAACGTTCAATAAAAATGCACTCGAGTCAGGTCCCAGAAAGGCCTCCTGTCCTTTTTTATTGTATTTATTTATGAATGTGTTGCTTTCATAAATATAAGAATTGCTGCAGGGATTTGCCTGCTATGTTTCCTAAGAAACAGGTACTTCTTAAACTATAACAGATTAATGTTGGAGGACTTTAGAAAAAAAATAGTAAGTATATTACAGGGAAACTCAAAGTAAAAGTATTCTCATTTTAGTTTTTTTTTTTTTTTTTTTTTTTTTAAAACAAGGTTTGTTACCAGACTATGATCACATATGATCAAGAAAAACAGTGACTGGTAATTTTTTTTATTTCCAGCCCTGATGGTAAAGGGCTGTTCCATAACTTTTTCTCACTGGACCATTTCATATTTAATCCAAATTCTTTAAATCTCAGGTTGTAGTCTCCATCGGTAGAATGCAGCTCAACTTTAAAATCCTAATCTACGTGGAAATGGAACTGAAGAGTAAGGATGCACGATATATCTACAATAACATCGGTATTGGCTGATATGTCATTTTTAAACATATCTGTATCGGTCCTATAAATAAAACTGGGCCAACATGAACAACCAATATTTATTTTTATGCTGTCATCTGTGTCTGGTCTTTTTTTTTCTTCAAAAGTGTTGAAATATCGGTAATCTGCTATAACAGCAATATTACCATCGGACATCGGTATCAGCCCAAATTTTCATATCTGTTCATTTCTAATGAAAAGGAAGTAAATTGTCCATTCAATGAGTAGAATCTGACCACAGCAAGTCGTACAGCAGGCCTGTATCTGACACGTCTGTCGGTCTCATGATCCTGTGAATGATGTACGCAACTGCCCAAAAATATGAAAATGAACAAGGTATAGAAGTTTTTATGTAAATTTTGAGATAGGAAGCCTTTCAATAATCAGAAATTCAGATTTTTATCTTTTACGTAATGAAATTAGAAATAAAAACTAGAAAATCACAGACTTTACAATAAATGTCTTTATCATTTCCATCTATTCCCTTCCAGACTTTTCATGGAACACGAATACTCAACATGTTTTTTTTTTATTTATCCTGATGGTTTTGCTTCTAATTCCGAACGTTTTCTCCGATGAACATGGTCCTTTTGATCCTGGATAAAAGTCTGATCAAAGCTTTGAGCAAACAGGAGTTTCATGACTAACATGCTAATGATTCCACATGTTCGATACGGAGCTCAGCATCGTGACGTGAAAATAGACGCATCAAAGACTGCAGATGCTGCAACCAAAGAGGAACCCTCTTTTGTCTTTAAGTGTCAAAAGGTCTTAAAAGACGCGACTCATCTAATTACCTCCTTGATTTTATAACATTTAGCAAATCCCGTATATTCCAGAGGAACGTTGTGTTTGACTGCCGACTTGCTGCTTTCAGAAAGTAGATGAAACTGGGACAAGTTTCAAACAGAACGATGAGCAACGCAGTGATTGGAGGCCGGCTCGCCTCTGTTCAAGTCAAAGTGTTTGGGCGTGTTTACACCGGCTGAAACTAGGTCACTGAAGATGCTGGCAGAAGCTGCAAACTCAACTTGGAAATGGATAGAGCTCCGTTCCGCTTCTGAGATCTGTTCAAAAGCTGCAACTTTAAAGTGTCAGATAAAGGGTCAGAGGTCATTTTGATTATATATTATAAAACGGGAAAAAAATCTGACAATAATTTATTTAGGAACAATCCCTCTAAACATCTACAGTGGACTGCTTCCTATTCGACTTTTTTGTGGAACACAACTCCAAATTACTTTCAGACAATTCTCCAATTTGCTGAATTTTTCGCTAAAATATTCTAAAAGAAAAGCTGAAATAACTATAAACAATGTTGTCTGACACACTATTGCTGCCATTTGCCAAGCAGCCAGTCCAGGACCACCATTAATTTTCCTTGGCTTCGATTGGCGATTCGATTGGCCACTCTTTGGCAATCAGGAAGTATATGGATGTTAGCTTCGTTGTTAGCTTAATGTATATTTGGTGTTTTAACTATTAAAATGGCAGTTTTAATTATTTTTATAGGAAGTCTGAATCTCTTAGTTATTTGTTGTTTTAGCAGTCATGGTCCCAAACTCCCACAGCTATGTTAAAATATTAATATACTTGTATATATTGATATTAAAAAAATATATTAAAATGACCAGTATGAGGAGGCAAAAATCAGGTTTTATATATACACACATCTGATTTCTGTGACAGCAGGATGAGGCCAGACTCTGAGTCTCTGTAGCTGATTTCTGTGTCAGCCAACACTTCAGCTCTGTCAAGATATTGCATGTCCCCTGACGGACCCAGTGACAGCTCTGACGCCGTGTGTGTGCGTGTGTGTGCGCTGTGGATTTGCAGAGTTAACTCTGCTCCCATTCTTGGTCTCTCTGAGGATTTCGTGTTGGTCAGACAGGGTCAGTGTGGGATGACAGATGTCACAAAAGATGGCAAAAAAAAAAAAAAAAAAAGATAACAACCGACAGCTCTCAGGAAGCTTTTGTTTGGTCAGAATGTGGAAATTGAAAAAGAATCGGCCATTAAATTCTTGAATTCCAACAAAGAAATATGCAAAAAAGCAGTGGTGTGCAACCCAAGGCGCTATATAAACCAGGGGTGCACAAACTTTTTGAGACCAAGATCTACTTTTTCTGTCACCAGCCGACTGAGATCTACCTCATAATACGAAGATATAAAAAATGTAAATGAAGCTCTATTGACTTATTTTATATGCAAATCCATCAGTTATTGCAGAAATATTAAAGTGATAGAAAACATAATGCAGTTTCTTACTGGTTTCAGAAGCTGGTTGCAAACCTGAGGCCGGCAGATATTAATCGGTTATTGTAGATTTGAGCTTTGGATTGATGTCTTCAATATGAGAAATTTCATAATAGGTCTAATAGAAGGAACCACAGAGCACTGTTAAGACTTGGTACATTAATATTATCATACGCGGATTATGAGATTAGCCTGGCTATAAAGCTTTAAACCTTAAGGAATCGTGAATGTTATTCAAGCAAACTCTGTGTACATATCAGCTGAGGCTGAAAAAAAACCCAAAATAGATATTCTCAAATGTTAAAAATGTGGTTTCTTGGAAAAAAATCAACATTTACTTCGTTGGTGGAAAAATAATCTGCTTGACAGAAACTTTATATAACGCTCTTTGGCACAATAGAAAGCACAAGTGGACATGAACCAAATGAACAGCGACTGCAGAGACGTTTTTATGAGTTTATTGGCCTCGTTGTCGTTTTAGCCGGAGGCCGAGTCTTGAAACGGCTGCTGCCAGCCGTCTCTAAACCAACCCAATGAGCCAGAAAATGCATCCTAAAGCAACGAAGGAGACGCTTTTCCTGTTGCTCTTTGTGCGTTACATTCCATGTTTGTCCAGAAATAGATGGCTGGGCTGTTCTAAATCAGGTTGTTCCAACATGGACTCTGTCTGAGAGAAAAATGAGGCGCAGGGCCAAACATTTCTGCTTTACGAGTTCACTCGTAAAGATGTAGTCGACCTGACTTTTTCATTGCAACCATGTTTTGGTTATAGGTTACTATAACCCGTACAGCAGCACTGTACGGGTTGTCATTTTGTGTGTTTAACGGCTGTTTGTGTGTGTAAGTGATATGATAAATACCAGAGGCAAGGTACCTCGCCTCCGGTCGAGACCCTCGGATGGAAACATGCTGCAGCGCCATTTTTTTCATTTGAATTGTGTTGACATCTGATAACCAGGAGCTAGAAACGGAGAGGCAGAAGAGAAAACTCTGGGGCACAAAATAGAAGAGGGAAAGAGATAAAGATGTGTTGGATGTAAAAGAAGTATAGGCCAGATGTATTATTTACACTGGAAATAAGTCATCACTGCTGCATCCTAGCAGTGTGTCATTATAACCTAATGTCATCTGAAACATCGACAGATTCATGAGCCGAAACACAGCAGCAAATCACAACCTTATGTTATTGCTTTTATGATGCTTCTGTGAAAAGGAAGGTTGCTCTCAACTCAAAAACATGATGTGAAATTAAATCTATTAGAACTTGGATATCTTTCTCTGAATCCAGGTGATGCCTTTGTGGATTCTTCTGATTTGTTTTAAGTCACGAATGTATGTTTTAAAGGCTAAAACTGGGACTGATGGAGGTGAAGAAAGCGGCATGGGAGGAGAACGTAAGTGAAAGATAAAAGGACAGTGTGTGTTATCTTGTGTGAAATCCCAATAGGACCAAATGGAGAGCTGTTCGCTGGATCACATTAAAGTGTGTGTGATGCTTCTGCTGCATCCTGGAGTTCTCATTGGAAAAGCTGAAAATTTTGAGAAATGCATGAAAGAAATGCATGTTTGAATGTACATATTCAAACCTTTGAAAATGGATTTTCTACAGATGCTAAGAACTAATTGCTAGTATCAGCATCATAACACGGCAAAAGTGTGCAGTCATTTTCTTACAGTTCTTAATGGATATGCAGCCTCATTAACTACCAGCACACAAGCACAAATCTGCTCTGGGTGCAACTGACAGTGTTTTTTTTTTTTTGCCCCTCAGACTTTGCAGCTCTGGGTGGAGAGCCACATCAAAAACAAACGTAATGTTAAGAAATACACCAAAATTGACCTTGAACATTCAAAAGTCCAAGTTCTTGAGTCAAATTTCCTAAGAGCTTGGAAAGTTTTTGGAGAAAGTCCTCCAACAAATCCCGTCCGTGTCAAGATATTCCCTGCTCCCAGCATCAGAGACAGGAATGTAGGAACTTCAGGTCCAAACTCAGTTAAAATGCTAATATTAGCTTGAATGCTAATGTAAGTGGCTAACAGTAGCAAGTATGTTAGACTGAACAAAAAAAGGCATTATTTTGACTGATTATAAATTACAAGTTATTGATGGGAATCAGTTAACGTTGAAATGTCACGAGGTAAAAACTGTTCAGCTTTCCATCAATAATTGATCCCTTTCCCAGCGAGACATCGTGACATATTTAGCATCAAAGCGTTCCTTCAAATCCCAGCACAGGGTGGATGTCACTGCCATCGCGTTCCATCTACAGCTGAACACAAGAGATGCTGAAAAAACTACAAAGCAAATACTAAATGATCTGGCATTATTTCTATTTGGCGAAAAAATGTAGTCGTGAATCAGAGGAAGTCAATATTCCAACATAACGGCACAATGAATAATAATTAGAATTAATACCCTATAAAAACTATTTCATCTAAAGGAAGAATTTAAAAAAATATACATTACCAATTAGTCAATGCAAATATTTTGTGGCATGTCCTCCATCATTACAGAAATGTAGAAGACTCTCAACTGGAAGTGAAGCAGCCAGCAGTCAAACCAAATCAAAACCCTACACCTCACAAGTTCTCTACTTCCTGTGGGGTTTCCAAGCTATGCTACTATTAGCAACGCAAGCTAACGCAAGTATATTTCAGCACATTCTGTACAGCGGAGGAAGTGAATGAAGCCGTTCAGTCAATTCAAATATTGAATTGACATTAACAGCTCGACTCTTCTCTCTTCACCATGGACGACGGTCCATGGTAGCGTCGAACTGGTAGTTCGACGCTACCAGTTCGACGCTACCAGTTCATAGCGTCGAACTGGTACGTTACATATGTCATGGGCAAACGTTGGCAATTTTTGTAAATCTGCTTCCACATCTCAAATTCTTAATAGTACGATGTGAAGTGGAAAATGTCTTAATTTAATAGTAAGTTAAATCATGTTATCCTGTATTATTTATAGTCTTTTTTTCCTTGCCCGACTTTTCTGTCAGATAAAAGTTTGAGTCTCATGCGGATATCTTTGTTATATTCTGGGATTCAAGGTTACCGGTAACTCAAGGAAAACAAACCCTTGATAGCTAACTAGCTAGTTAGCTTTTTGGCATCTATCATTGGTAAGTTCAAGTTTGTTGACTGGAGACTGCACGTTTCTGGAGGTGCAGATCTTAAAACCCATTCATGCTGGTTTTAGAAAGATCTTAAAAAGTCTTGTTGGTGAAACCTGCAGAAACGATTAAAGTCGGTTAAAACCACTGCACGGCAGTTAATTTACATTAAAGGAATGTGGAGACTTTAATACTTTAACACCATTTGCTTTTAGTAATTAGAGCTAAAACAGGATTTGGTGAAGGCCACAGAGGCAAAGTGCTGAATTCCTGTTCATTCTTGAATAGGTTTTCAGGAAGTAGTTTGTTCTTCTCTGCTCCGCAACGTCACCGTCCCTGGCTCGCAAATTTTCCACTGCCTCCGCCAACTCTCTCTTTTCTCTCTCCCTCTCTCTCTTCCCCTCTCATCCAAACACACAGACGCCTGCAACAGAAGACTTGGGCAGACACAAACTCGCAAACTCCCTCCCAGCACTCTCTGTCCTCTCTTTAAAACACACATTCGTGCATAGTAAAGTTGCAGACCTTCCGTTGACTGAAGCTGGCAGTCCAGTTTTGTGGGGAAGCCAAGCATGATGCTTGTGGCACCAAAACAATGCGGCCATTGTTGGAGTGGACACGTAGCTGGAGCGCAGAAATGAAGCTCAAAGAGAACGCACAATGGCTGCGCCTGTGCACAAATGCTAAGGCAGCGTATCAAATGCTCCTTTTTTGGGATTGACATATTAATAATTTACATTTCCATCAAAAAGTGACTTGGTTCAATACCTTCATGTATCCGCCTGATGAAAGAAGACTGCTTTTTGATTGGTTCTCATCACTCAACAGTCATTTTAACGGGCATTTATATATTTATTAAAATAGAATCGGATTCAAAGTCTGGCAAGTTATTAAAATAAGCACTTGTACATTTGATACACAATCATATTAGATAAAATTACAATGCTGAAAAAAAGTCTGTTTTTTTTTTTTCAGAAATATTGCACTTTGACCAAACCTTCATGGATTGTCCATTTTCAAACCATTTCATATCATTGTGGCAAGAAATTGTTTATATAGAATCATATCAAAATAATGAGGAATTTGATTCTACATCAGTGAGATTAAAGCACATTTGTAAAGTTGATTCTATCTGTGATAAGTGACTAGGTCCAATATAATCATTCAGTTTCAAATGAAGTGTAAATATGATCTTTTTTAAATAACTTTCTGAATCTATTCAAAAGTGATTAGACTACTCACTCCCCAAAAACTATATTAATATAAATAAGGCTGATTAGATTTTTAAATAAACAGACACAATGGTCTATCACTTATGGGGCTTATCCACTCTCTATAAATAATAGCATTATTTCTTTAAAAACATTAATGAAAACCATAATTAAAATATCTGTAACGTAACTTTAACTTTGGATAAATAAATTAACCACTTTTTTTTTTCAGCTGATATACCTCTAATCAAGTTTAGTTGCATCTCCACTTTGTTTTGTAACAATAAATAACTTCCATTCCAAAATTTTCCATCTGGTTTCCATGGAAAAATTATTCACTGGTAAGAAGTGGAAAAGCCAATGTCGAGAAGCTGAAAGAAAATGGCGTCTAACCTGACACACAAACTGTACCACTGGAATATGCAAGGGAATATTTTTTTTTCTGAACTCATTAGTAAAAACTTCAGCAATATTGAGAAGGAATAAACAAAACCAACATCAGCTATATGCTACGCAACGTTAGTGATAACTACTGGCTTGAATGTGAAGGAAGCTTTGCTATGAAGCTAACCAGAAATTCAATTCAGTTTATTTATAGAATGCCCAATTACAAAAAAACGTCTAAAAACACTTTACAAAAAAGAAAAATCATTTTCTTTATTAAATACATTCTATGAAACCTGGTTATCAAAAGGTTTCTACTTAAGGACACAGTAGAAGCTGTAAGTATTGGACATTTTGTTGCATCTTTGCCTGCAACAAAATGTCTCAAACTTTCCTCTTCCTCTGACTTGAATTACTCAATATGTGGAAGAGTGGCTAAGATGAACTGAGCGGCTTTGTTCACTTCCTCTGAACCAGCTCAGAAAACCCACAGTCATTCACAACTCCTCCACCTGTTCACTGATCGGCACAGAGGAAATTCAAACCGACAAATGGAGCTCAGTGGAACAAATCCCAGATGAGCAGAAAATCCTGATGAGTTAAATCAGGATTCAGGAAGGCCATGGCCATCATGCCTTTTCTGAATTATTATAACCCTTCATTAAAACCAACCAATTTACTTTCTTAAAAGACATCTTTCTCGCTTGTGCCAAATGTCCAAAGAACCTGTCTAGTGTGGAAGTTTGAAGAGTTTTTATTAATCATTTTCTCTAAATACTTCAACATTAAATGAATTATAAAGTAACTTTTTTCCTATTGTGCCTTTTATTACATATATTATGGTAAAAAAAAATCACTCTAGGCGATGTATTTCTATCTGGGTAACTGGGTTCAGGCTGAACAGGAAGCGCTGCCATCCTGGTTCATTCTCTCGCTGCCTCTCCTCTAATCTCGTCGTCCTTTGTGCTCTGGGGTTCCCCGCTGTAATTACCGAGCCAAACCGCCCCTGCAGCTCTGCTGGCATGTCAGCTCAGGAAACAAACTGTTCCTGTGACCAGGAGCAGCTTTTTCTGCTTTTGTTTGTGCTTACTCAAGTAAAAGCAGAGAACCAAATAGAGCAGGGCGACTGACCCTTACAGGTCTGATGCAGAACTTTTTTCATTCCTAACGAGATCTGGATGTGTCATGGTCCTTTAATAATCAGCGTGCCTCGCTGGTGTGTTACAGCTCAGTGTGTGTTCCTGGAAGGTGCAAACACACTTATCTTCCTGTGGAGGTGAAATGAGATTTAGGGACGTTTCTGAAAAATGGATTGAGACCCTCAACCAGCTGGGTTCCATACAACAGTGGAAAAATACAGATTCTATAACACAACAGCCTCTAATCACCATTCCCCCCCCCCCTAATTTCTTTTAGTACAATTATAACTTCTCGAATGTTGTCTGTTTTCTGTAGAAAGTGTTAAATTTACTGCTCTTTTTTGGAGCTTTGGTTCAGGGAAAAAAGAAACAAAAAAACCCTCCGTATTCCTGGAATTAGCTTGTAAACTTCATTGTCAGCCACCAGGGCCTGAGAAAACAGGATTTACTAGCCGTTTGGGGCAGACGTAACGTCCTGTTGATGCCAACCAAAAAGCCAAAGTGGATAAACAACTGAAGATTATTAACATGGAGATAATGAAGATGAGAAAACATCTGAAGCAATAGCTACAAAAAACAAATTGACACCAGTTATGTCTGTAGAATCCCACCAGGATTAAAGTTACTTTTTTAAAACTTTAAGAAATGAGTAAGTTTGCAAACAATTGTCTTGAACGTCGGCCATGTCTCACCACCTTGTTGAAACTCCTTTTTGTTGTGGTTATAAAAACATCCGCTGACAAAACTCCCTCAAAATTAAATATGTTTTCTTTTGTCTTATATAAAGTAGATCCCTGGTGCTGTGAAAAGCTAAAATTTACAAATACTTGAGACCCCCTTTTAAAAGTTCTTTTAATTTTAATTTTAATAGTTCAAACAGCAAATATTCTTTAATATACACTAACATAACCAGGGGAAAGTGTCTCATGGTAGCAAAGCCTTCCATGTTTTGATTTATTATCTGTTTCTGATGAAAATCCTTTAAGAAATAAAATGTGCAAAGTGAATATTCTGTGCTCAAACCTGACTGACTTGCTCTCTGTTGTCTCCTGCAGCATTTAGAGTAGAAAATAACTTTATTTTTGCCCTTTATTTGAGCTCAGTTCATTAACTAATAATTAGGATTTGAATGTTTCATCGGCCTATTATGTGTACATCACAATCAATTCTTTTGTAAAGACTTTAATACATTCTTGTTAAAAGAGAAGATGCTACTTAATAGACACAGTTTGCAAATAGAGAGGCTAATCGAGCTAATATTCAGTTTTGTGCCATCTAAATTGTTGCTCCTTTATTGAATTAGCATATTCGTAATTTCTTTTTTTATTTGCATATAATGCTTTAAACGGATTTCCTTAATAAGCATGATATTATTATGATATTATTACATATTATTATTACAAGTGCACATGTGCACTTGTAATAATAATATGGATAATGATGACAGGAAGAATCTTTGGTGATATAAAAAAAAAACTGCAGAGAGAGGTGGAGGATGAATTCATTAAAATCTGAATTAATCTTGAGTCAAATCTTTTCATCCACTTAAATCTGCGCAATTGTGCTCATGGAAGCAATTAAGGGAAACCCTTTCTTTTGGTTCTCTTCTGGGATCATTCGCTTCGCGCTGTGACGGCTTCATTAAATTTGAAAGCATAAGAAATAGCATCATTTCTTATGCTTAATTGTGAAATCTAGCCTTATTAATCGTTATGTAGCTTTAGGGGAAAAAGACTGAGGAGGTGGGAGCCATTAGAGCAACAGGAGACTCAGACTGAAAGGGAAGACATGGAAAAAGAACAGGTATTATTATGTCAGCGCATTTCTTTATCGTAGATAATATAAACAAGTCAACTTGTTTGTGATACATTTTAAAGCTAATTGGATTTAAATGATCAGGTCAGGATTTCCTAGAGTGTCATGGCTGTCAGGGTGCTGTCTGCAACTGAAATAAAACTAAAATAACCAACATGCATTACATTAAAGATTTATTGATGTACTGTATAGTTATTTTCAGCATGTTTTCCATCTGTCGTCTGCTGCAGAAACATCTGCAACCCGACTTTTAACGCCAAGTTGCTTTGGCAACTTGGCGTTACCATAATCTGTGTTGCATTTACTATAAAAAACACTTCAATATTTCTAACTTTAGTGGAACAACAAAAAGACAAAATGTCCAAGAGTATTAAATAACTGATCAAATGGGTTATGAGATCTGAATGTAATGATTTTTACTTCTCTTTATAGCATTCAAGGGAGTCTAGGAACGGTTTGGTTTGGTTTGGTGTTATGGGCCACTTTTAATTGAAAACTTTTGAACTAATTTGAATAATGAACTGGAAACGTATTGTTTGTTAACTAAGATTAACTAGAACGTACGTGTGGTTGTCATGTGAACCCATGTGAACTGGAAGATACAATTAAATAATCCTACCAAAACCAAACGTAAGATGCAATTAGCCAGCTTACTTTTTTTTTAAAGGTTTTCATTTTAGATGAATTTGATTGGTTCTTGTTGTATCCAAAATGTAGGACATTATTGCACCTGAGGGCAGCACAAGAGACAGAGGGGAAAAGAAGAGATCTGGGAAAAATACCAGGTTTATTGTTGGAGATTGTTTCATTGAGTCAGTGCATATACACAATTCCATTATCAAATGATAATGCATGCTTTTTCTTCTCCTAAACTCACTAGTTAGAACGTCAGTATTGTAGAAAAAACATATGTCTCAGCCACAGAGAGGGCACATTCACTTACTGTTTAGTCCGCCTGGTAATTATCATGTCCACCATCTGTTAGTGAGCATATGATAAGCAGGAGAAGGAGTAGAACTGCCAAGAGGAGATGGAGGGAGCGAGAAACAAAGAGACAGGGAAAGAGGGAGCAGAAAGAAAAGAGTGTCCCTGTCAAAGCCTGGACCATCACGTGTTTTAGTGGTCGCTTGCGTGCGTCTGTCACCGCGTTACGTTTCTGCATGAATGTGTGCGATTGTGTTGGGAGCAGCGAGTACAAGGAGAGGCTATTTATAGGAGCTGCCTCACCGCGCTGCCGGCCGCCGTGTTCACCAGGAACCCAGAGGCATCATGGATATCCCAGCAGACAGAGCTGTGCCTCGCGGCGTCGTGTCACAGCTCACCCCACCTCGCTCCTGCTGCCTCCCTCTGCTCCTCCTGACATCCTGCCTGAACCGGTGTTCAGACATGCCCTCATGGAGTCCAGATCTCTCCGCGATCGGCGGCACAACCCCACCATTCCCATCCAAACTGAAACCGCTGTTGGGAAACGCACACTAGCTGCGATTCACAGGCTTGTGGACAAAAGGAATGATGTTCTTGGAAAATAAATATGGAAAGTATAGTTATGGAAAGCTTGTAA
This sequence comes from Brachyrhaphis roseni, assembly GCA_903066815.1. Lineage (NCBI taxonomy): Eukaryota > Metazoa > Chordata > Actinopteri > Cyprinodontiformes > Poeciliidae > Brachyrhaphis > Brachyrhaphis roseni. Next base: position 13,833 of record CAEFZY010025648.1, on the reverse strand, counting down.
TGAAATAAACCTTAAGTAGGCATGAAAAAATAGATTATAATGGCCAAAAATCAACCCCTTTTATTTGGACAAATTAGCTGTTCCAAAAAATATTAAAATATTACATTTTTTAACTTGGAATAAGGTCAGATTTGACTCATTCGGGTTAAACCTGTCTCAGTTTCTGTGCCACCTTCTGCAAAGCTTTGAGACTATTTTTTAAAACCCAGAGCATCAAGACATCTGATCTGCAAGATGGATCAGCGTAAAACACCTGGATGCTGCGACTGACCTACTAAAAAACGAGATCAGCTCACCTGTTACAGTCCTCTCCCTTTCCTTGGAAACATAATCATACGCTCCATTAGTTATAGCGTTTTTAATGGTTTTATTGTGCTGATAATTCATATAAATCAGATGCTTTTGAAGTCAAACCTTAGCTAAAAACGAAGACGTCCTTTAAGGTTTTCATCCCCTCAGAAATCACACTATAAATAATTCTGCTGGTCTTCGGTTTAACAGCTTGGATCTAATCTGACCCAGATGGTTCACTTCCAATTTTTATCTCTTCTAGTTTTAATAATAAAGGAAATTAGCTTTAGAAGGTTGATTTCTGGAATCTTATTCCAAGACTCTTAAGGAGAACATTCTCGGTCAGAATATTAAGAAAATTAGGAATATTAGGAATATGTGACTCTTGAGAAAAATAACTTAGAAAAGGCAAAATGAAACATCTTTTCTGTATGTTCACTTAGAACTTTTCTCCTGAAACTTCAAAGCAAACAAAGTAAAAAAAAAAAAGAATCAGTTTGGAAATTTGAGATATTTTGCATTTTCAAAAATAAATTCATGTGACAGAGGAGAAAAATTCAGATATTTTGCTACGTTTTCATCTTTGTGGGGACACCGTCACATTAACATGATGATGGACTTAATCTGCTTTCCTCTTTCTGTTCATGCCGTCTACATATTCAACAATCCTAAAACCAAAATGTTTGCTCATAGAGCAATTGATTATGACAATGTTTTAACAAAGATTGGGAATTCAGATGATCAAAGTTTCAACTGCAAATTTAACACAAAACCTTATTGTAGTTATGTTTTTCAACAAATTTGGTAAAATTTCGGTTGTTCTAAAATGTGACCATTGTGAGACCCAAAGTATATAATCATGACTGTTCTTTCAGAACTTTGTTGATGCAATGAAAGGTATTAATAGCCATCACAACGTGGTTTTATGTGTCACTTTGAAGTAATCAAATGTATATTCAGGCCGGACTCTTTGAAGGCTTCAAACCGCTTTGAGGAGGAAAACAAAAAACAGGTGCTCTGTCAGTGTCATAACACCAATGATATCGTATCTACTGGAGATTTTCTAAGATCACAATCAAGGTATTCGTCCTTCTTGATTTATTAAAGTGAAATTTTTCAATCTTTTTTATCACAATACTTATTGCTGCACAAACCGGTGTTATCGTTTCCAGACATTTCAGACAAATTGAGATCGTCATGCTAGACTTGAATTGGCCCAACGGATGCTACAGCAATATCCATAGCAACAGAGGGAGGCGCTATAGTCTGTCCGCTCATGTTTAAAGGGCTCGACATGCAGCGCCCTCGTTCCCTCTCCACTCATTTCCAATGATCTATCTCTTAATGTATGTTTCTCTTATATAGCTGGTCTGAAGCTGCCTTAGTGAGCACAAGTGCAGCCAAACAGAAACCCACTCACTGGCTGAGGGCTCTCTGCATGCGGCAGATGCGTCTTTTCCCTCTCTGAGTCGGGTTCATAAATTATGAATGGCAACGGATGGAGAGCCGGGTAGATGGCGTGTGATCTGTAGGAGGAGAGGTGGGATGAAAGCGAGGGATTACAGAGGAGGAAAAGAAGAGTGGAAGACGGGAAAAGTGGAACACTTGGGAAAGAGAAGGAAGACGATGAAAACAAGATGAAAGTGAGCGGTGTGTGCGAGGCAGACCAAGGGATTGTTGCAGATTAGGAGCATCAGGAGGAGGATGAGGAAGAGAAGGAGAAAACAGGAGAAGATGAGTTTTAATTGGTGGGAAATTAAAAGAAATGGTCATTTTTTAAAAGTTGTGGTTTGGATTTTACGACAAAAAAAAATCTGTTTAAAAATTTCCCAAAGACAGAGAAAGATGAGCTTAATTTTAAATTATAGGCTCTCCACTTCATTCCCTTAGACATTTTGCATTGTTTACATCAAACTTTCAACTGAATTGATAATTGAAGCAAAGTGTTGCCATAAGCTGATTGAAAATTTGCAGTGAAAAGAGAATTGATGCAAAAGTACAAAGACTTGTCTTCAGTTTTCCTAACAAATTGGCATAATTATTTTTAATAATAATAAGAATGTGGAATATGTTAACCTGATTGGCTGAGACTGAATCCGTGATCCGGTTTAATTTGGGAAGGCTTCAAACACACACACACACACACCCACCCACCCCCACACGCCCCCACGCACCCACACATCCACAACAGCACAATGTTTGCTACTCACAGGCTTTAGGAGAGCATTGGAGCAACTTCACACAGATAAAGTTAATTAATTCCTTTGTGGTTATTAAGCAGTGAGACAGAAACCATAACGATCCCTGGAAAATAGATTCACCTTGCAGTGTTTTTATGGGAAAAGTCCTCCTACTCCTCTCACTCTCTTTCTGGAGATTTAGTGCCGACTTCTTCATAGTGCACGCTCATAAAAGAATAGAAGGTATTATATCCATATCAGGATATAAAATCTATCTATATAAAGTCATCCACAAACACTGATTGTGGATGGCTTTATCCTTTTTCTTATCAGATAAGTAGACATACAGAGATCATGGGCTGTGTTTGCTTTCATATGATGGAGCTTGGATTGTGGAACCAAAGGGGCGTGGGCAACAAGATTCACAGATAATACTGTCATATTATACTGTGACAATTATCACAAATATGTATAAAAAACAAACCAAAAAGGTTGCATAAGTACAACTTTCTCCGTCCTCTTCCTCTGTTTACTCTGAGAACCGAATTAGCAGGAGAAAAACAACAGTAAATAAACCCCCACGAGTCGGTTTAGTCTCACGTCGGCTCTAATCAGTAGAAGCTGGCGTGGAAGAAGAAATCCTTTGTGACAGAACGCGACGCGCTTCGCCTCACGCGCCAGGTGTACTCAGCGTCGGTCCGCGTGCCGGAAAACCCGGAACCTAAATGTGGGATTGAACAGACACGGATGGGTGGAAGGAGGCCTCCTTCCACCCGTTCTGATCTGCACTTTGCACATCCTGAGCTCTGATGTTTGTTTGTCCTCCAGCTGGAGGAAGAGGCCTTCCCTCCCCCAGCTCAGCTGAGCTCTGGGTGCATGTGGGCTACATTAGAGGTGCATAAAAAACCTATTGGAAAATGAAGGATGCAGCTGAGACATTCAAACACACACACACACGCACGTTTACTCATGTTCACACATGGTCGCCCACATTGACATATTTTACGCCTTAATGCGTGCACACATAATAAATAAGGAACATTTAAATTAAAAAAAAGGGATTTCTCGTAAATTGCACATGTATTATGATTGTATGGATGCATATAGATGGCTTTAGTTATGAATGTGACATGGATCAATATGCAGGGCATCGATTTTCCTGATGAATTACCAGCTGCTGAAGCTCCACTTGATCACGCCGTGTTGCTTGTGTTCCAAATAAAGACATATTTCTTTTCTTGACTTATAAGCTGATATCAGTTTTTAGCTCATGTTTGTTTTTTGTTGTATTTTGAACTGTGTGCTCGTTTCATCGTGTTCCCTCATCTACTCACCGTCTTCAGCCTGGAACACGTCACAGGGACTGTAAGTGTTGCTCCGTTCAGGGTTTATATAACGAAATCTTGAAAGCAGCATGTCACACACTGCGATGGGAAATTTATTGGATGCCAGTGTTAGGGCGCCATCATGGGGATTTTCATGTTTCTGCTGTAGAGATTTGGTTGAAATCTGCCTTACTCTCAGATAAACAAACCCCATTTTCTCATCCATGCACCAGCGCGCGATTACAACATCGTCCACTTTCTCGTCGCCTCTACACACCCCGCTCTGCAGCAGGGTGTGTCTTTTCTCTCCTCCTTGGTCTGTCTGCAGTGGAGACAGACCAAGAGTGAGACAGAGCACTCTGCAGGAGTTGCAGCTGCTAGGCGGTGATCCATTAGGAAGATTTTATTGGCACAAAAGAAGGATGCTCTGGCTAATAGGCAGTGCTCTGCGCGAGCATGCAGTGATACTCGACAAGAACATGAAAAAAAAAAAAAAAAGTTGCTTGCAAGAGTATGACAAGCAAAATTGACTCAGTATACTGTGACGTTCAAAATGAGCCAAAATGACTGACCGCATACCAACATTCAACATTTTAAAAAAATGCAAAAATGGCTTTGTATATATAATATGACATTCAAATTCAGCCAAAATTACTTATAATAATGAAAATTGATGTGTCATTCAAAATTAACTAAAATGACTTTTATACTGACGTTCAAAATGTTAGAATTTTGAATTGACGTGGCAAATTAGAAAACAATAGTCAGTATATTATGAAAATTTGCCAAAGTGACAAATTTTGGCTAATATGATGTAATAAATGAGCAAAAATGACACAGTATTTTTGATAATTCTGAACAATTTACTTTACTATACATTTTTGGCCATTTTTAACATCAGAAGAGATTGATGGACTTCATTGCTTTTGTGCAACAAAACAATGAAATCCATTGCAGAAATACACACCTCTGGGAATAAACAAGAACTGCTTGTAGAGAAGTTGAATAATTGAACTCAATAATGATTCCTTCAAACTCAGACATTTCAACGTTTTTTTTTTTTCTAGAAAATTTCTGAGATTACTCTAAAACCTTCTGAGGTTTTTGGCATAAATTTGCTCCTTTTTTCTTTGGTATTTGCAATGCTCCTAAGAAACAGTTGAAGATAAGCCACAGACCAACCACTGGATGGGAAAGTTCGCGTTGTTAGATCTTGTTTTGGCAAAGGCATTTTTATTTCCTCTTTAGCACATTACATCTTTCTTGAAAAAAACAAAAACCACCCCAACTTAGCAAAATTTTTTTTGGCGAAAATAAAATTATTCCCAATTTTGTCATCTTCATCAACCTGTTCTAACATTGATGGAAACATGACTACTGCTGTGATTCTGGAACTTTCCTCATCCATGTTGGCAGCTTCAGCGATCGCAGCATCTGTCCGCTCCCTTTCAGGGGCTTTGGGCCATTTCTTTGATGCTTTCAGGAAGTGGGAAGATGATATTTAAGAGCTGCGCACAGAGTGGCATGTTCCTGTTGCAGTCATTTACTCTCACTGCGCTGCAGAGCGGGAGTCGTAATCATCCAGTCCTAATTTTGTTGCCTCTAATAGAGCCACAAATGTTAAACCGAGCAGCTTTCATAAATAGAGAGTGCTGTGTGACATCAATCCTTCTGCACATGAGAGGAGACTGATGGTGGTATATTGAAATGATAATGTGATCATGTCCTTCCTGAAGAAAACAAAAGATGGATCCTGATTAAAAAAACAAAAATTGGAACAGAGCTAATCTGCATGAAACATTTCACCTGGACTACTTTTGATTGGCTTGGCAATTCCTTGCTGCTGTGATGAGAATATTGCAGATGCAGGTTTTACATTAACAGGAGAGCTGCGGGGTGTGTGTGGTTATGAGCACACACACCCAGGAGGATTTTAGCAACACAGGAGGAAGAAGGGGAGTGGCTGATTGGAAAAGGAAGAAAAGTCCCTCATCAGCAGGAAACTTCCAGGCTGTCCATCACTCTGTTGTTGCGGTGTGTGCGCGTGTGTGTGTTTGGTGCATTGGGACGCTCTGTCCAACAGAGCTGTCTGATTGGACAAGTCTTCCAAATATAATCCATTTACTGATGGTCTGATGTCCTGCTGTAAATGGGTTCTGCTGAGAAAACACAGAAATCTTAGCTTCATGTCTGAGCTAGAGGAGCTGCTTCTTAACTTAATAACCTGCTTTTGCTTTTTCTCTAAAACCAAGATATCTAAAAACTTAATGTCTTTTGTTTCTTTCTTCCTTCATTTCTCTGCCCAGACACGCGGAATTAGTGAACTTATTCGAAAGCAAAGATATAAAGGAAATCAATCTGCTGGGCTTCGGGCGGTGTCTCCACGTTTTAGCCCGAGCAGATTGATGAAGTCGTAAATCGGCGCTCTGCCGCGGCCCGTCTGCTTTTATGGCTGCAGTAAAACCCACAGAGGCAACTGCTGAGCCACGGAGAACACTGGGATTTCTGACCCGCGCTATGCTAAATGAAACAAATGCTTAAGTCAGCTGGATTCCTAAAACTGTTGGACGTTGCTGCATTGCAGCTCGAAAACATCCCAAAGAACAGCAGTATATGTGGGAACTTGACAGGAAGCAAAGCGAAGGTTTTAGTTTTTAACGTGTTGCTGCCAGACAGCATAGTTTTATATGTCTATATGCTTTAATACACCAGTGGTAAGATATCAGAATCCCTAACATGCATAAAGGGATTAGAAGAACATTAGTCATTGCAGACCAAGCCGTCATTTTGGTGAAGCTCTCAGTGGAAATGTGTTGGAGTGTTGTGACGTTCTGCAGCTGCCTCTTTACATTCTGTCTTCCTTCATCTGAGGGTCGGATCATTTGTTTCACAGTGAGGGAAACCAGATGCAGCTGTTGGTTCCAGTCCAATGCAGATAGTTGGTGCCTGGGGGGGTAACTGAAGAGATATCCTGATGGTTTAACATCTTTGTTTTTATCTTTATTACATCATCAGTTAATGTCATGTATGCTTTCAGATAAAGATGTCTCGGTGGCCATAAGGAAGGGTTAAATTTGTGAAGTATATCAGAGTAATATGTTGCTGTTTGTTCTTCACTCTGTGTGATTAATTTCTCTTCCTTTCCTTCCGGACCTCTTTTTTTTTTTAAACTTTCTGCCTCAACTTAAAAAGCCATGGGAGTGTCTTTCTCCTGCTTGTCTCAGCCTTTAACATTTAATTATTAATGGATAAAGCAGCCACGACGCTGCTGCTTTTAACTGGAGTTTACGTGGATTTCTTTTTAACCATTTTTACGACTTTGCCCTCATCGTGTCGCCAAAGTTTCTCCTAGTGATCAACAATATTTTTAAGGCACATCCTAAACCGCCCGTTTTACCTCTAGGCACACTCTAGATGTTCTCACTCTGCTACATTCTCCTACTACTCTCGAGTTTCACGTTGCTTTTCTTTATTTCAGCTTTTAACTTTAAGTCAAGTTTATTTGTCTAGCACATATGAAATACAAGGAAGTTTAAAGGGCTTTACATGATCACAACAGTACAATAAACATGACAATGGCAATGTAAAGATAAACACAAGGATAAGTTTCTCTAGATTTTTCCGCGATATTAGCCCTTTAACCCTGGAAATGTTCTCCTTGTGATAAAAGGCTGACTTTGTAATCATCTTTACGTGGCTCTAAATGTTCAGCTCTGGGTCCAGTAGCTTCCAGCTGTAATAACTGAGTCTGCATGCTGACTTTTGATTGTTCCTCTTGAGATCCAAAAATAATTCAGTTCTGTTTCTGCTCAGCTAAAGAAAAGAAAAGAAAACGAGATCAAGAGAATCAGGCAAATATGCTATGATAGGCTTCTGGAAGCAGAATTTCTGTCATCTTAATTTTCTTCCTGTATGACAATGATACAACAAATAATAACCTGGAGAAAAATATGATTGAATTTTAACATGACTGTGTTGCTCATAAACAACATTCGTCATTTGTCAAATTCCTGCCTTCTTACCCTGTTATGCAATCTGTTATGCAATCTCTCTCAAACCTTCTAAAATTCACTTTGTTGCTCTCACTCTCTAAATCAGACTGAGTGAAAATAGATGAGGGAACTCCATCGCTGGAGAAAAGATTCTGGTTTTAGAAGCAGCAAATAAAGAACTAGAGAGGCATTTTCACCAGGAGGGAATGGTGGTTATTAGATTATCTGTTTTTAAATGACTTGAAATTCAGCAACTTTCCCTTAACAAGTTTATATAGAGAGTCTGAAGTTTGTTGCTCATTAAAAGGAGCATGATGACCAGCGTTCTATGAAAATTCTCCACTCTAATTCAGTAATTTGCCACTGCAGTCTGAAGGAGAAATATGATGGTATTTCTTATGCAGATTTAGAGTTGACTCATATGGGAACATTTGCTTTGAACAGCTGAATATTTTAAGGGGTTGACCTGGTTTTTCACAACTACATGTCATTTGGGAAACTAGAAAACCAGCACTGTAATTTTGAGAAAGAAAGCTCAGGTGTTTGTGGCTGTTGGACATTATGCAGGATCTGTTGCGTCGATTGATGTTGGGGAAAATAGGTTTATTTAGTCATGCACCAGTGGCAGAAACATCGTGGAAATGTTTTTCCTGGAGGAAATTAAGTCAACTGCATAAGAACACATTTTGAGACATCAGTCTGTGGTCCAGAGTGTTTGCAGATCTGAAGGAAATATTTCCTCATTTTCCTCATTCAGGAGATTTATGGGGCAATAAAAACCTAAACAGCATAAAAAGAACTCCATGATTGTTTTTATGTAGTGAACATGTTTAAATTAGACAAATCATTATGCCTATTTAAAAATCTCTTTTTTTTGTGTGCCTGCTTTTAAAATGTCCGTTGCCCGGGGCGACATTAGAGAGGATGGTGCACCAGCAAATACATTGTTTCAGTTTTTATCCATGTGCATACTGAGAGTTGTAAAACTACCACTTCATTAATTCACCTATGAGATGTTTTTTTTTCTTATATTGTATAAACCGACATCTGAATTTGAAAAGTGCAAATCATGAAACGATCAAAAGTCATACTGCATAAAATAGTATCTGACACAAATTTAATTTTGATATTCTTACTTTTCTGTCTCTGAATAATCACTAGTAGGTTTGTTACAGAAGCCTAAATGGACTTTAGACTGGCAGTTTAACAGGTCACCATGGTGCCATTAATCACTTTTACTGTCTCAAACAGTCAGTATCAAAAAGCACCTCTGATTTATAATGTTTCTTCTGGAGCCATTGAGATTCAGCATGGTCATTTATCATCTGGATGCAGGATCCACCTGGTAGATTACAAAGGGAACAGAAAAAAAAACAGTGCATATCCAAATCAAAATGAAATATTGAGTGAATGAACACTGAAAGTACAGCTGAAAACTGGCCAAAACCAGGCTACCAGTATAGGCAATGATCCCAAAAACAGCACCAAATCTACAACACAGTGGTTATAAAATAAAATAATTAACTCACTGCAGTGACACAATCAAAGTTCAGACTTCAACCAGGCTGAAATGCTATGGTGCTTTACTGAAATTCTGTAAAATTAAATAAACGTAAGCATTGTTTGAAAGAAATTTGGGACAAAACCCTCACAACTTTATCATGTAGTCAAAAGTATGAGCCTAACAATCCAAATCATGAAGCTCAGGTGTTTTAATCCCATCCATATCCACAGGTGCATCAAATCCAGCACCTGTGTCTACAAATATTCGATGAGCACGCTGTGACGGCCTTAACTCTAACTCAACAAACTGGAATTGTGAAGTGAACCGAATGTTTTCTGATAATCAAAGCCTCTAGAAACCTCATCGTGATCGCATACGCCTCGCAGTATTCTTAGTTTACTCTTCCTCATACATCAATGTTGTGACTGTCGGCTTGGTGAAGCAGTCTGCCAATCTGTCTTTTCAGTTTGGATTCAACTTTTTCCATTTGTCCAACCACCCAGTTTATTCTACTGCTTCTCTTAAACAGAAGGGGAAAAAAAGAGGTAACATGAAAAACAACCTGCGCTTTGAAGATGTCCACCTTAATTTAACGCTGTCATGTCTTCCTTTTCTTTCACTGAACTGATTTAATAATCCTCAGCAGTCAAAAGGCATTAATCATGCTTGGAGCACGCGCTGCAACTTTCCAAATAGCCTCTAAACATGGCTGCCACGACTGATGGGTGATGTCATCCAGAAATAACTCCAGCATCCGCTCACAGCTGATTGTGAAGAACAAGACTGTCAGCAAATGCAGAGGGAGAAGAGACTACTGACGCCCCCTGGCGGTTCACTTATCTATTCCCCTTCTGCTCTGTAGTAGCAGATGAAGAGGATAGAGAATCGTTTCCTCAGTTTTTCCTGTTGCTACATAAGCTGTTAAATCAATCACAGATCAATAACACATTTATTTATACTAATATAAATAAATAGTTCTAATACTCTAAAAAGTACAGACAAAATATAGAAATGTACACAGTGTAACTGACCCTGTAAGCATATTTGTCGAATAATTAAGCTGTGAGGACATCTAGTGGACAGTACCTGAAACTGCAAACAAGCACACTGTGATTACACAGTGAATCAATCAAATCAATCAAAATTCTATTTGTATAGCACATTTCAGCCTCAAATGCTTTACATCATAACGAACACAAAAACACAAAGTCCTGCAACATAGAGTCAACAATCAAAACATTACATGAAGTGCCATAGTTACATTAGTAATGGTTTCAGATACAACTCTAAGCAGGTGGGTCTTTAAGTGAACTGTGTCAAATGCATAAAAGATGGAATCTTCTCTTGGTTATGAGACTTTTAAAGACCCCTTTATTAAGGGGTAACGTAATATGGATGCAGACCAAACTTCTCAAATTTTTATTTGACAGTACCTTGTGTTGGCCTAACACATGAGAATCTCAGTTTGTATATGTAATGTGAAAGAATTCATGTTTCTGTCGTATTGCAGGCGTGGAAGTTGAGAAAGGAAAGTGGAAAAGGAGCAATATGGCTTGGAGCCATTCAGAATTAAATAAAGTAAAATAACAACGTGTATATTGAATGTCTTGGAAAGCAGGTCATAAGAGCCAAATATTGACATGAATCTTAATCTGGAACTATGAATGTGTGACTATGGATGTTTGCATATTCATGGTACCGACGACTCGAAAAGAACCCTGCAGTTCAAGGTCTAATACTTTCCACCATGATGTAGTTTTAGTAGCATATTTGAGGTACCATTTGCCTCTTGGCTTGATGTGGGAGTCAGTGCTGTAACTGCAAGAACAACGTTTTATATGGCAGCGTGAGTCAAATCTGTAAGAGCATGGTGAACTCTCCAGGGTTCATACAGGGTATGTCACTACATTATTACCATAGCTATGCACAGTGTCATCAGGTGACTATGAATTCATTCAAGCACTGAGCAGAGGGATATAACAAGTCAGTCAATTTTCCAGTTGAACAGAAAAATTAAAAGTCAATATCTTTGGACCTAAAGAGGAATAATCTAGAGTCAGTCGCAGCTTCAGTTATTACAGCTAGAAACTAGAGATTAGGCCTGAAATCTGGGTGTATTGATGTGACGCCTTCAGAGTCACATAAAGACAGTTACAAAGTCAACCTTTGTAACATCTCCAAGATTAAAAGACTGATGTCTCAGCAAGATCTAGCATTTGTCTTTAGTCGCATTGATTACTGCAACAGTGTCTTCACTGGTATGCTTAAAAAAAAAAAAAACAACCCTCCAGCTGCAGCTGATCCAGAACGCTGCTGTTGGTGTTCTGAGTAAAACCAGTAAGACAGGTACTTACAGCTTGAGCCCCTGCCCCTTTTATCCTTGATGCCCTTAGTGTCCTTTTAGAGTTTTTTTTTAAATTCTATGTCAGATGTGCCCCTCAGCAATAATATATTTAACTATTAAAATCCCTGTTTTAATCCCTAGCCTCCTGAAATATATTCATTCAACTTGTTAGTTCCTCTCTCCATTGTTGTAGCTGATATTTGGTAAAATGATGCACTGATTGACTCAGAAATACTCTGCAGAGAATCACCATGTTTACATAGAAACAGAGCGTCACTAGGGTTTGTTTGTGAGACTTGGGGCCATGTGGGATTTTCTAGGTCGGTTGTGGGCGCAGCGTGGTAAGGTCCATGGTGATGAAGAGCGACAAATTATTTTGCTATTTTACACTTTAAATGACACAACGTGATTTGGTACAACGTTTTTAGGTGACAATGTAAGTGTGTAAGTCTCAGATATCTGTATGGTTCATCAATATGTCACCTAATTTCAATGTTGCTCTGACATTTTCGGACATGTCTGCTCCCGCTGCTTTAACAGCCAGCTCCCCTACATTGATGTTGTTCGGTATATTGGAGGAGAACGCCTGACTCTTGGTACATTGTTTTAAAAACTCCCGCTAGCTTTCCCCAATGAGTGGAAGTTAAACACTGATATTATTCAGACAGGCAGGCATGCAGAGGGGGGGCAAAAGGGGCTTGAGCCTCTGCCCCTTTTATCCTTGATGCCCTCAATGCCCTTTTTGAGTTTTTTTCTTTTTTCAAAAAAATATTTGTTTTTCAATTTTTTTTGTTTTATCTATATCAGAAGGCCTGCTTGTGCCCCTCAGCAATAATATTTAGCTATATATAATAATTTATCAAAATAAACTAGTCTGGCTGCCCTCAGTCTAATAATGACTCTCAGTTTCTCCCTCCATGTTGTTCAGACTCTGGGTCCATGGTGAGGAGGAGGGGGGCGGATCTGTGCCTCTAACTATCAAATTATGGGCAAGAATATTTTTTTATACACTGGTTTGTGAATAAAAACGTAGGTCTGATGTTAACGTTAGAAAAACTGTTTCTATTTATATTTTTATAATTCTCCTCTCCCCTAAACACAGAAATGCTTCGGCTGCAGAGAAACTTCTGACTTTAACTTCATCATTCTGCTAAAGGTCCGGTTCACTACAGGCAGTCTGAGTCGGTCCCACTGACAGATAGAAAAATGTCTGATTTATATCAGACATTCTGATATGAGACATGGTGCTGAGACTGTCACCGCGAGTTGTGACGCACCTCAAAGCGCCGGTACCACCTGGTACCACCTGGTACCACCTGCTGACTGTTCGCTCTGCTTCTCCTCAATGTTTCTACCAGGCGGGTTAAAGCCGCTCTGGGCTGGAGGTTCGCGGCTGTAAATTAAAGTTACTGCAGAACCTCAAGTGTTAAAGGAAGATTCAGTCCAGAGCATTTAGAGTTCACAAAATAAACATCAGAGAAAATACTGGAGCAATAATTAGAACCGCAGCATAAAGCCAAACATGCCACAATGAAATGAATCAAAATGTCCCCAAAGCATCAGGGGACTGACATAGGGGCCACTGGGGGATTCCAGGTAGATTCCAGGTAAATTCCAGGTAGATTCCAGAGATGAGCATCGCAGCGGCTGTTGTACATGCAGGGCCAGCCCAAGTAATATGGGGCCTTAGACAGAACCCTCTGACCCCTGAAATCCTTCCTACTAATAACCTCAGCATCACTAACATGTTTAAATATCGATAAAGTGATTCTATGAGAAGGAGACCAGGTTTATTGGCCAAGTTTAAAATCAATCACTGATTATTGGTTATTTGCTGTGATATATTTGTGAACAAACCCAATTCAAACACAAAGATAACACCATTTTGTAGCCATGGTAACACAACAATCAAACTATCAAGATGATTCTTTAAACCAGGGGTGCTCATAAGGTCGATCGCGATCTACCGGTCGATCGCGGGAAGGTTTTGAGTCGATCGTGGCAGCAGGTGACAAACTGAACACCACCAGGACGCTGAGACCAGAACTTCCTCTTCTGACAGGCTTATCAAAATATTCACTAAGATTCTAAACGTTTGTAGCTTTATTAAATAATAATACAATCAACAAAACGTGTTAAAATGAATAATCTTAGTAATTATTGTTCAACAAGGTGTTGCGCAATTCAGTGCGTTTCG